>LTAE01002387.1:10554-23193 GCA_001647135.1 Pontederia paniculata | reverse complement strand
TTATTATTATTATTATTATTATTATTATTATTATTATTATTATTATTATTATTATTATTATTATTATTGCATTTTAAAGTTCCTGGTGATTGGCTCGCTTAAATATTTTAAGTTAAAATTTCATTTAACCTTTTCATTGTAAACCATATTTGTCCAAATCATAAATGAATAATAAATAAAAGGAAACAGACGATGAGGGGTAAAACAGAAAAATGATTATGTTGGGAGTGGGAATAATATTCTTTGGTCACAATACTTTAAATTTGATTACTAAATTCTTTTTCTTTCTCTACTCAGATACACTGCTGACTAATTCAATTCCAAGGCTTCTAGTAAAAAGCTTTAGACATTGATTAGGTTTGATCCTAAAATCTGTCTAACCCAGTAGATCAATTAATTATTGGTTTTCAGTGTTGGTATCAGTAGAGATTATGATACTTTAAATTTGATCAGTAAAACTTCCAACAATAAAAACAATTTGATCAGAAAACTTTTTTTTTCCTTTTCCTTTTCCTACTCAGCTGCACCACTAGTGTGGGAGAGCTGAAAAGCTGGGGAAGGGCAGATGTGCAATGTGCACCCACCAAATCTACATATTCTTTTAATTTCTTCTTCCAATTATATATTCTACAGTAGCTGTGTGTGTGTGTGTGTGTGAGAGAGAGAGAGAGAGAGAGAGAGAGAGAGAGAGAGAGAGATGGATCAAGTTGGTTGTTGCAGGTGCATCTCCCTTGGAAGACGCCACTTTGCCGTATACAAAGATTCCACACGCTTTACACTTTTGTTGTCACCTTCCATCGCTTCCTTGTGAAGCATATAATGGAGGTGTTATCTTAGTAGCTCAAGAAGATTTAGATGCCAAATTTAAGATTACAAGGAATCATGTGATGATAACTCTCACCATTATATATTCCTAAGTAATAGTGATAAGTGCTTGGAATCCACAACTAAACTTGTTATCATCAATCCATGCTCTCTCTTTCTCTCTCCTCTTTTGTCAACTTTATTTTTTTTCTCCTTTTCCTAACACAAGTGAGGTAGGAGTGAGTTCAGGATCTTATCTTCCAAAAGCATGGTCTAATGACTTCTTTAGCCACTTTACATTCCAGAAAGATGCCAAAAGTGTCCACTATTGGAACTTTAGGAAAGGCATAAAGAAGAAGAGGTCCATTGGAGTCTGCAAATAATGCCTTCCTTCCATATGAAAAGTGGCAGGAAAGCTCGAGATCAGTCATTAGGCCAACTTTCCTGTGTATTTCTTATTAAATTCATGGCGTGCTGAAAAGTGAGATGCCAAAGGAGAGAAGGGGCAATGGATTCTCATGAGTCATGATTCTATTATGAGAAGTAACTGAGTTCATTTATCAAAGTTTGCTTGTTTCTGCCCAACAGTGAATTTTATGTTGAGAGTAGGATTTAATAATTTTGGGTTTGAATTTTAATAATTTTATTGTTAGTCAACCCCAAAATAAATTTTGATTAATAACAAAATTATGATAAATCAAAATTAAAAAAGAATTTAGAGAGGGAAAATTTTCTCTTTTTTTGTTTTCCCTTTCATTTGTCACATTCATACATAAAATAATTTGATATTTTTAATTTGTTTTCTTTAAGGCAAACTAATATAGAAAAAAAACTGCTTTTGTAAAAGAGTATTATTTGGGATTTATTTAAAGCAAAGAAGAAAGAAAGTCAAACAATGCATCAAGAGTGTTGGCCAATTTATAAATTCATTTGACATGCAAATAAATTAAAAAAGTTTCAATTTTTGTTCATTATGTAAACTATTCATTTATTTAAATAGTTGTCTTTTATGTATTAGAATAAACCTTTCTTATAAGTTACAAAAAAAAAAGAAAATGGATCCATTTGTTTCTCATCTATTATTCATGTACCTTGATTTTCGATCTATCGTTTTCATAAGCCAAATTATGAACATCCTTTTTGACTGAAATAAAAAGAAAAAGAATAAAAAGAAAAAGAAAAAAAAGAGAGGCTACTAAAGACCAAAGAAAAAGCCAAAGCTAACTTTTACTAAAACACTTTCTTCTTTATCATAGGCACCTAAAAGTACACTGTCACACAAAAGTATTCCAGCAAGAGAAAGGCCATGTTCGAAGATGATTGCCTTTTTCATCTATTTATACTTAAAATGAGCAGCTGATAAAATTACAATTATAGGTACAAGAAATATATTATGTTTTACATAAAAAAAGCTTCTGTATGAGGAGAATTAAATAATCATATTTATTAGACAGAAAACATATGTGTTTTTTTGTGTAAATGAAATTCAATGTTTTTCATGAATAATAAAGTCAAAGCACTAATATTAAAAAAATAAAAAATGTTAAATTATGTCACTACATTATAATTTTGTTTTCATTCAATTATAAATTAGAACTCTATTTTCAACAAGGGAAGTCGAAATTTACGAAATTTGTGTTTGTTAAAATTGATTTTATAAAATTGAAAAAAAAATCAAATTTCAATGTTTAATTATATATGAAAATGAAGTTAAAAAATAGTTATTCTTATACATATGCATATAGCATTCGAGAAACTGCAGTAGTGGAAATTTTTCTTTTAAGAAAAGGAAAAATATTTTTTAAAATTGTATAAGAAAAACTTTTTATTGTACACTATATCAAACAGTACACGTATCTTACTTTTTTTGGTTTAGATGCTATCATATATTTTTGTATAAGATACACTAATAATCTAAAACTTAAAATTAAGTTCTATCTATATACTAGTGTGTTGTACCATACACAGCTACACGATTAATTAATAGAGACCCGAACAAACTAATAAAGATAGTAGAAAAAAAAGTATTTTCGTACACACACATATATGTAATATATATATATTATATATATATATATATGTTTGTCACATCATGACTCTTTCACCAAATAACACCAACCCCCTATGGAGGACATAATGATCTGGAGCAGTTTGATATATAGGAAGCCAAGGGATAAGGATATATTTCTTAATTTGTGGAGTAATTAATTATAGTTTATATCCTACTCATAGTTGCGGCAACTTAGTTAACTTAAGACCAATAGATTATGTATATGGATGGCGTGCTGAGACAGGGATCATGAAAATATTCATACTGTTATCATATATGCATTCATGCACATCTTTTACATTGCGCTTTCGTGTCAATACTGGTACCTGAAATGGTCCAAGTTTGGGAAAGTTAGGCAAACCATAAATTGGCCAAAACAAGTACCCTTCGAGTTAATATATGAAACCAAAAAGGGAAAATTAATTGGGAGACCATGAAAAGGATGCATGAAGGTAACAATAGACCAAAAAAAATACAACAAGCAAAAAATCCCAAAAGAAACAAAAAGAAAATTGAAAAGATAATTAATGAAAGCTATTGTCATTATTTAGTCATGGAAAATAGAATATAATAATTTAACGGGTTGGATAAATTATTTAAAACATATAAGAATGTCAATATTTTAGAGTTTATATAAACTAAACAAAAACATATAAAAATGTCAATATTTAAGCTTGAGAGCAACCTAGGCCAGTTTAGAATTAACCATTTTTGTTTTGATTTTTACTAGTTGAGATTTATGACATATTTCACAAGGAATATTTTTCCAATATGATACAAAACTTTAAGGGACAACTTCCCATGTAAACAAATATGCATAAACACTCGAAAATAATGCCAAGAGCTTGGAAATTCATGCCTAAGCCACCAAAGAAAAAGGGAGAATTATGATTTTTGTTGCCAAGTTCCAATAGCAATTTGAAGGGCGTTGAAGTTTCGTCTACAATGTTCTCGATTGAGACTAATTGTAGAGGGTTCTTCTTTGATTACAAAGTTCATCCTTTTGTTGTTAATTTTAAATATCTTTTTATTCTATTTTATCACGTAATTCATCTACAATGGTGCAATTCATTGTTAGGAAAGATTTAGTTGAACTTCATTGGTCTTTGAATTAATTTATATTTTGAATTCTTATGAACATGCTTTGTAGTTCTTAATGTGTTTAGCATTTAGATTTTTCATATTATTTTTTTGGGGTTCTCCCCATCATTTTTAGTATTTATTTTTCTAAATTTCATTAAAGTCATATTACCTAAGGTTTGTATTTTTGCTTTTCTGAAATATGAATTCACAAATGGAAGCATCTTAATCATATCGACATTAACAATGATTTTGTTTACCTTAATCATCTTAGTCATATTACCTAAGGTGTAAGTGGAGGAAGGCTACTGGAGTCCTTTGTGATAGGAAAGTACCCCATAAGGTTAAAGGGAAATTCTACCGCACTGCTATAAGACCAGCAGTGTTATATGGTAGTGAATGTTGGGCTATGAAGGGACAACATGAACATAAAGTGGGGGTAGCTGAAATGAGGATGTTGAGATGGATGTGTGGTCATACTAGAAAGGATAAGATTAGGAATGACCATATACGTAAACGAGTCGGAGTGGCACCTATTTGCGAGAAGCTGGTAGAAAATTTTTTGAGGTGGTTTGGTCATGTCCAGAGAAGGCCATTAGATGCGCCAGTAAGGAGGGTAGAGCAAACAATCTGGAGTCCGATTAAAAGAGGGAGAGGGAGACCAAAGCGAACACTTGAAGAGCTAATAGAACGAGATCTATTAACGAATAATATACCAAAAAATTTGGTTACTGATAGAGCGCAATGGCGTCGTATGATCCATGTAGCCGACCCCACCTAGTGGGATAAGACTTTGTTGTTGTTGTTGTTGAAGATTCTATCAAACAAAATATGTCATTTCTTCAATAGCTTGAATCATTTTATAGTCTTTACAAATATGAGAGCCTTATTATAAGGAAAAATTAGTCGGTAGCTTATTCCACTTGGACCATTTCGAAGTTTTGAAGTTGATTAAGTCTGTTACCTAAGAGCAACTTAGGCCATTTTAGAATTAACTATTTTCGTTTTGACTTTTACTGGTTGAGATTTATGACATATTTCACAAGGAGTATTTCCCAATATGATACAAAACTTTAGGGGACAATTTCCCATGTAAACAAATATGCATAAACCCTTGAAGAGCATGCCAAGAACTTGAAAATTTATGCCTAAGCCACCTAAGAAGAGGAGAGAATTATGACTTTTGTTGCGAAGTTCCAATAGCAATTTGAAGGTCATTGAAGTTTCGTTCTACAACGTCTTCTTGATCGAGACTAATTGTAAAGGGTTCTTCTGTGACTACAAAGTTCATCCTTTTATTGTTGTTGATTTTAGATGTCTTTTTATTCTATTTTATCATCTAATTCATATATAATGGTGAAATTCATTATTAGGAAAGATTTAGTTGAACTTCATTGGTCTTTGAATTAATTTATATTTTGAATTCTTATGCACATGCTTTGTAGTTATTAATGTGTATATAGTAATTTATTAGATTTTTCATATTATTTTTTTGGGTTTCTCCCATAGTATTCAGGGCTACTATCTACGCCTAATCTAGGTCGAACACCTAGATATGGTAGGTGAGGCTCCCAGCGAGAATTTCTGCATTATGAAGAACTCAAGACCTTATTATTATTCTTAACTAATTTAGTATGATTGATGTGAATTGGTTTGTTTCAATAACATTATTCGTTAAGGTTTTCATGTTGAGAGGTCAACCCGGTTCGTTTTTAAAAAAATTAGTGATTCTGGTTGAGTTTTATCAGGGTCCCTGTTACCTGAGCCATTTGGGGATTCGAAATTGTTTGTTTTGATATTTAGTTGGGTCATTTTGGTGTTAATGCATGTCTTATTCTAGTTAGTAAATTGAAAATTAGGTTTTGTGGACAATTAATTCATTTAGTTTTGGTGTCAATAATTGAGGTATGCAACATAAAGCATTTTATTTTTTAATAAATTAGAGAGGACTCAGGTGAAGCTCTTGTAATCGTCTCAAAAATTAGGTAGTTGCGTTATCTAGTTAGTCTCATTTTTTAACCAATCTTTCCATCATAAGAATTTAGATCAAGTTTGTTGTTGATTCGGACATACGACTCTTCATCTTAACTCATTTATAAATTGTTTCTCCTCACTATAAAACATCATATCTTTTTGTTGCATAAATTTATTTTAAAGTTTTCAATATTACTTGCAATCAAATCTCTCTATCAAACAATAGAGAATGTTAAAAGACAAGCATTAGATTGGTTCTTAAAGGCATCTTTATATGACTTGAAGTGCATTTGCTAATATAAATAACTACATAAAAGAATGACAGTAACTTTTATGCCTACAAGTGATAAATTAGTTCCTTTGTAAAGAAAATTCTACCTAGAATATTTATTAAACATATTGATTTGATGGGAATAATTGAGTCAAAATAAAGATTCAATGATAGTAAATTAATGTTGGCATCTCCAATTAATATTACACGAACAATGGGAGTGTTGAATTCATAGGCTTTATTTGGGAACTAAGTAATGGAGGAGTGGAATGAGATGATGGAGTATAAGGTGGGGTGGTGGAGTGTGGTGGATTATTATTAAGATCATGTTTGGATAAAATTTTATAGTGGTAGATGGGGTAAACTAAATCATATCATGTTTGAATAATTTAAATAAAAATTATTATACCCTTTATTATACATCATTATTTATGATCCTTAATAAATATAATATTATTATATATTATTTTTATTTATTATAATATTTATATATTTATCATTATTTGTATATTTTTATATATTTTTCTCTTATCTTTAATATTTTTTTCCTCTTAATGTATTTTGTTTCTCTTTCACAATATTTTTATCTTTTTATTCACTTAAAAATAAAGATAAAAAAGATCGAAGATGAAAAATAAATATAAAAAGAATGAAAAAAATTAATACTATCATTACAACAATAAAAATATTGTTCAAATGATAATATTTTAAGATGCTAAAATAAAATATAAACATAATTGTTTATCTCAAATTAAATAAAAAATAATTAATTTGAAAATAAAATTATGATTATATTCAATTAATTTAAAATCTTATGACAAAAAAAATAGCTCGAGGAAAAACAAATATGAATGAATAGAAATTAAACAAATATAATTATTACATAACATAAAAAAAACAAATCAACAAATAAACTCAATTCAAATATTTTTCTATCACAAATCAAAATAATATAAGGAAGAATACAATTTTAATGAATTATGGTATAATTAAAAAATTATTAAAGGGATAATTTTGGTTAAAAAGTTTATTCCCTTTATTTTCATCAATTTGGTGGAATGAAATATTTAAAGTTTGAATATATGAGTCTCCCTAAACTTTTTATAATTCTTATAGTTATTTTTATTTAAATATGATTTAACTTACCCCATTTACTCGTCTTCCACCTAATTTTTTCTAACATCAGAATCCAAACAAGACCTTAGAGCGATCGACGTTATAGCGGAAGGGATGAACTATTTGATATTACGTTAAAAAATATTATACTTATTATAGGTTCATTGAGTATTTAAAAGCGACATTAACATCAAATTCTTTCTAGATGTATCATCGTTCAAAATAATGACCTTGAATTTATATGCCGTATACCCAAATTCTGAAAAAAATAATTTTTCACCACCCTTACATTATTTTGAAGATAGATGCTAATACTAAACTTTAACGTCAAACATCATACAACTTTTTGTGATGTCCTTGAAGTTTCCAAAGGGCATGCTTGGCAATGACTAAGCTATTATTACTTATTAAAATTATTTAAGAAAATATTTTATTATATTATATTAAATATATCATTAAAAATTAATTATTATAATTTTTAATTTAATTATTTTTTTATCTTTATTAAAAAATATATTTTAGCATTTCGATCCCTATATTTTATCCAACTACCTGGCTATCACAATAACTTTTTTTTTAATTCTCATCATTATATTTTACTTCAACTAAACACTACTAGAATTTATTTTTCGATCAATTATTTATCAATAATTCTGAGAATATCATAATCTACTTGACAAAAGGCCCCGAATGAAAGAATAAAAGGGTTTCCAAATCTATACTCAGCTTAATTTCCAAATTCTAGGTGTACACAGCTTAATTCCAAATTCCTATATTTCCAAATTTCTTTTCTACGTATACCCAGCTTAATTATTTTGAATATTAAAATAAAGATGAATCTAACAGAAATATATAAGAATTAAAAAAATACTGAGGGACCTTAGATCCTGCAAGTGAAAGGATGGATACTCTTAAAAAAGATTTAGAATTTAAAGCCACTTATGCAAATATCATGGTTTTAATCATCCAATTTGAAAATCCAATATATCTAGTGGTCACTTAACTTTTTCAAAGCAATAATTTGAAACATTCAACTTTATTTTTCAATGTGTAGGTTACTAACCTTTTGTTCCATCAAGATTTAATTAATTAGCCCATAAATTAAATTAATTGATCCATCAAGTTTTCACTACGCAAGTTAAATTACTTAAGGTGCCGAGTAGCACCTATGTGACATGTCATTGCATCCAACTTTAAAAAATAATGATAATATTTTTATAATTTGTTAACTTACATTGTAATAAAATATAGTTTAGGCAAGATTTTTTTTCCAAATTAAAGGTTCAATAACTTAAAAAATAAATTTAGAATTAATTTTAAGAAAATAAATGACATGACATACACTAGGTGGCACTTGACACAATTAAATGCTTTAAGAGATAGGTGACCTAAATCAAGACAAGATAACAATTGAAGTGATTTGTGGATTAAAATTTAAAACGAAATTTTTTTAATTTTAGGAATTTTCCATTTATTCCTTTGTAATATTTTTAATGTCGTCTCTTGAGTTCCGTATTAGTCCCCTACCAATTTTCTTTCTACTTTCTCGACACTTCTATTTAACCACAAAAGTTTAACTTGGCTTATGTTTCCCCCTTCTCTCCTTACTCGTTACAAAGGGAGAACTCAATTTTTTTTAATGTTTTTTTTTATAAAAGCCAATATATGGGGGCCCGAAAAGTAATTTTAGAGTTGGAAAGAAAGTGAAGTAAAAGCAAATTGAAATGAAGGTGTTCAAGTTAAGTGGGATTTCTTAAAAGGTTTTCCAAAGATAGCTAGATAATACTCAAAGTAACATAAAAAAAAGTTATAGATAGATAATACATGCAGAATATATGTAAAACAATTTTATACTAAAAAAACATTAATTATATTTTCTTGTAAACCAATTATCCCAATATAAAGAAACCATAACCAAAAAAAATGAAAGGCTTATCATAATCTTTATAGTTTATATATAAAAAGAGAAAGCTTAGCATCGGCACTTTCCAATTATTTATTGTCCTTTTGGGTTGGTGGAGGGTGGCATGAAGTCATCAGATAAAAAGAAAGGTACTGCACTTTTTCCCTCCCTCCCTCCCTCCACCTTTATATGCCTGCCTTTGCATGGCTTTGCTTGCCCTATGCGTCTCCCACATCTCTCTCTCTCTCTTTCTCTCTCTCTGCGCGAAGATCTCATGATGGCAGAAGCAAATGGAGGGCGAACGAGTTTTAAGCTCTTCGGAACAGTGATACTGAAGGAAGAAAAGAAGCACAGGCGTGAAGCTGAAGAAGTGACAGAAGCGGCAACGCCATCACCGGCGACGGCCACGGAAACGGTGGAGGAGGCAGCTGCCAGAGCGGCCGCGGCGGCGGCCCTGCCCTGCCCCCGGTGCATGAGCATGGAGACCAAGTTCTGCTACTTCAACAACTACAACGTCAACCAGCCGCGCCACTTCTGCAAGGCCTGCCACCGCTACTGGACCGCCGGCGGAACGCTGCGGAACGTCCCCGTCGGGGCCGGCCGACGGAGGGGTCGCCTCTCCACCTTCCGTGGGGGCGCCGCCGCCGTAGCCGCGGCCGCAGCCGCCGGCGCTGGCGTCCTGGAGTACGCGTCGGCGGCGGAGTGCTTGGGAGGGCAGCAGCGGTGGTTGTTGCAGACGGAGGCGCCGATGGCGAGGTCTGACCGCGGGTTCGGCGCTGGGCTGCGTTGACCTTTTGGTACTTTTGGGGTCAGCTCTGTCGGGGTTTCCCTGTGCGGCTCGCATAGGGAAATTGTAACGTACGACGTCCGTCTTCTTCTTTTTTTCTCTTCCTTTCTCTTTTTTTTTCTTTTAATATTTTTAGTCTTGGAAGTGATAAAAGTGGGGAATTTGTGTTCTTATTTCAAGGGGAAAAAATTAAACGAGAGATCTGTGTATTATTGGAATTTGGATAATTGGGTGTAACGTCAATCTGTTTCTCCCTTTTTCCTTAAAATCTCCGTTTTTTTTCGGCATAGGTTCCTACAATTAATTCAGTGCATCCTCTTTTAATTGAATTGAAATATATTATTATTATTATTATTATTATTATTATTATTATTATTATTATTATTATTATTATTATTATTATTATTATATTTTAAATAAAAAAGGAACATTATATTATTCTAATAATATTGAATAGATACTAAAGTAATAATTCAAATTATTATGATAGTCATTAAGAAAAAAATGATTAAAATGTTTTCAAAATTTATTTTAAAGCTTATTAATATATTATTATACATAATTAAAATAAGAAAATATAATGAGAGTACGTATACTATGTGGGATTCATCACCAAGTGATATCATTTTCTATAAAATATATTGGAAGAAGAAAGTTGTAAAAAATGTAACGCACTCATAAGTAGAACTCGCCACCTCATAAAATTTTATTTATGAACATATATTTTTTTATTTAACTTTTGATCAATTGACTGATCAATATTATAAACATGTGATAGCAGAAGTTAATACTTAACTATAATTAGGACATCATAATGCTTCTGCCATCAAGAGAGATAATTCTTTCATAAATTATGATGCTCAATATATAAAAAATAATAATTTAATAAAGTAAATTATATGTGAAGATATAATAAAAAAAATAAATTTCATAATAAAATCATTTTACTTTACCTCCTTGTCTTCTTATTACCTTATTTCTTTCTAATTCAATCAACATCTTATTATCTTTAGTTCACTGATGACAAGAACATCAATTACATCTCCTATCATTATACACATAATCTCATAGGTTCAAATTATTCAAGTTCATTTAACACTTTACTTTGAGCAACTCCATTCTTTTCTATTTATCTTGTGTTAGGTCATCTTTTATTTCAAATTAATGATGAACATTAACTAATGCATAAAAGATTTAGATAAATCAATATTAGTATGACTAGTTAGGTCATGAGGTATCTATTTGATCCAAATAGAACTTCATAGACAGTAGTTCTTAAAGAAATTCAATTACCCCACGTCTGAGACTTGTGTTAACAGTATGGATAAATCTCTCAATTTGTTGGGGGTCATCATCTTCATGCATAAATTAGATCATAAACATTAGCATTTTTTAACTCTGATTATTAGTTATGCTAGGTTATCGTTAAAGTCTTCTATCTGTACCTCAATCAAGTCCACAAAGTCAAACAAAATATAACAACACGCAAACCAGGACAAGACCTGCGTCATGGGTGACATGGCTTGTGTTATCCTCCGGTCAGGTGACGTTCGTCGGTCAAACACAACCATTTCTAAGACAGACACAAACCATTTTTTGGTGAAACATGAATCGAGGTCAAGTTGACGCAGTCGGTTTTTATTTTAAGGTTTTTCTTTATCATTTTTTCTTTAGAGGAAACACAAGTAGCATTAGAGAGCGACACAACTCGTTTCTTACCTTTAGCATAGGAGTTCTTGGAGCGCGGACCGTGTCAATAAGGCACGCGATCCATTTACGCTCATGGTGTAAATTATTTTGGTCAGATGACCTCGTTGCTCAGAACCTAGGTCGTGTCCTCTGATCGAAATTGGTAAAGTTCAGCCTATAAGAAACAGACTACATATCTTATTGACATGGTCCGCATCCCCGGAGCCCTACAACGACGACACATCGTGTCGATTAGGACGCGGTTCGTGTTCGACCTCTAGGTTGCTATTGTAGATTCTTTTATTTTCATCCCGAAGTCGATTAGAATATCATACGATTGCATATTGGTTGCAATAATTATTATCTCGGTGTAGGAACCCTAATTCTTTTATTCTATCACACGCATATGAAAAATTCTAAAGTTGATCCTCCTTATTACATACATGATTATCGTTAATATTTTCTTCCTGGATAGGTCTTCCTCTTCTTTTAGTCCTCTAAGAGAGAGAGAGAGAGAGAGAGAGAGAGAGAGAGAGAGAGATCTATTGGTGCCTGATCTTGGAAGAAAAAATAATGAGGATTTCTCGTCTCTTGACCTCTATTTATAAGGGTTTCCAAGGATATAGTCCAAGTATAAGTCAATTAAATCTCTCTTATTTTATTCTATCTCGAAATCAGTAAAATATTAATAGCTATCCCAAAGTCAATTTTGAATCTAGTGAGCACGACGCGGCCCATGTTGATCCTGAACATGGTTCATGTTAGTCTTGGCAATCGTTTGAGAGCAATACGATCCATGTCCAATTTGAACAATTGAACATTTCTTTTTTCATTCCTGACTTACTTCGCAAATCGAGAGCAACACGATCTCTGTTGGACCTTTCGTTAATCAATCTTATTTATTTAAAATTATTGAGTGTTGGATCCTATTTATAGGAAAGGAAACTTCCTCCGGATAAAATTTG
>LTAE01002386.1:5344-44427 GCA_001647135.1 Pontederia paniculata | reverse complement strand
TGATGGATGCGACATAACTCCTTTTGTATTGTGTTGAGCATGTCATTTCATTTGTGATGCTGAACCAATTGAGGAATATAATCTCTTTAATCTTGGAATTAAAGGTAAAATGCATCCTTTTGTTTGGAACTTTTTTGTTAGACCTATTACTGACATTGGATGATTTAAATCTTTCAGCATCACAAAACTTGCACTCTCTCAAAACACTATTACTATCATAATATAGCATGCATCTATTGAGACAACAATCAATCTTCTTTGATTGTAGGTCAAGTTTAGAAACAAGTATTCTCGTTTGATAATAATTTGATGAAATTCATGCATCACTTGGTGTCACCTCTTGCAAAATTTGCATAAATGCATCAAAACATGCATGTGATATATTATGATCTGATTTGAGACTTAACATTCTCGCGGCTAATGATAATTCCGAATAAGTTTCACAACCTGACCACAAATTTTGCGTAAGTCCTCTACGACCAGGATTAGTCCTATTGTACATCCAACGACGATGTTCAAGAGGAAATATTTTTCTGCAATATATTTAATGTATAAAGATAAATAACTAACTTTCACGATGAAAATGAAATATACAAATTTTCTAATTAAATGTACGACTAGCACATTTTCCTTTAGCCACTGACCAATTCAACTTGTAGAATAAAAACAATAAGACTACCAAAATGTTGTATACATTCAACAGTAAGCAATTATATATGTAATTTACTCCACAAATTCAAATTGTAGAATAAAAAAGATAAGAACAACAAAGCGTTATCTACCTTCAACAACAGACAAGTTTGCAATGAAACCCACCAAAACAAGTGGAAGTACTTTGAATCTCATCAACAACCTTTGTATTCTCGTTACCAACTAGAGGTACACCAGATGTAGGAGACGAAGCTGAAATTACTAAAAATCAAATTCTATGATATTTAGAATTAAACAAAATAAGAAAAGGAAAAATGGAAAGCAATTCTTCTGGATAAAAAAGATGAAGTTTGAATAATATAAGCATTAATCAAAATTGCTCTTTTCATTTTCCAAAATTTTATTGCAATACATCATACAAGTTATAATAGAAGCATTGATCAAAATGCATGAAACCTATATCTCAATTCAAATCTTCAATGGATGATGTCACACTAATCTTTCACTAGAGTATATAGTTGCACATGCCATGATCTTGAATCTCAAGTGGTAGAATAAACACATAAATAACTTAATAGAAGCCTAATAAATTTTGAAAATAGATTGCTGTAAAAGTTTGAAATAGTTGAAATTGCACGAGCGCGCCTCTGCACGAGCGCGCCTCTGCAGCGGGCAGTTGCGTGCCCTTGCACCGGGCGCGCCCCTGCGGATCCTTGCCGGATCGGCGCCAATCTGGCACATCCAGGCCAGATCAGCGCTGATCCGGCACAGATCCGTCGGAGGGAAAATAAAAAAAATGTATGAGAGGAGGTGCACCGCCAGAGGAAAAAACGGAGAAGAGAGACTCACTGGAGATGTGCCGCCGGATCCAAGGAAGAAGAAGCCGTCGGGGAACAGAATGAAAACGGAGGAGAGAGAAAACGAAAGGGGAAAAATGTGGAGGGGGTTAAAATCTGATTTCGATATTTGGGGGGGGGGTCTCAGACCCCCTCAAATGGGGTGGTCTTCCAAGACCGCCCCATTTGAGAGGGTCGTTCAGACCCTCTCAAATATTTGGACGCAAATATGGGCTTTTGTTGTAGTGGTTATTGTGTCACTTTAATACCACTGAAGGCGTATTTTAAATTCGTGATATCGCATGCTCACTTGAATCATGCCGGATGACTCAACGAATACGTGAGCCCCTAACAAGGAAAAAAAACTAAGGACACAGGCAAATATAAAAGGTTTGTAACACCCCTGACCAAGGCGTGATATTTTTCGTCTGGACCTTAGCTCGCATAGTTTACCAAAACGCGTGACGCCTAGTGAAGGACATGTTCCCAATATATACCTAGCATCTTTCCCGTGACTTGTGCATGTGGGACTAAACCAAGGCATGCCTCTTGCATCCTTCCCCCTTAAGGGACTCAACGTCCTCGTAGAGTGTTCTCCCACCATGACACAGAGGTCCACGCGGAGTGACTCTGATATCATATGTAGCACCCATTACCAAGGCATGATATTGTCCGCCCTGGGCCTTAGTCCACGCGATTTTATTAAAACGCGTCACGCCTAGTGAAGGTCATGTTCCCATATATACTCAGCGTCTCTTCCATGACTTGTGCATGTGAGATTAAACCAAGGCATGACTCTTCATGATAATTCATAGGAGAGGAGCTAATAACTTACCACATGCACAAGTCACGGGAGAGATGCTGGGTATATATGTGAACATGGCCTTCACTAGGCATGATGTGTTTTGGTAAATTCGTGTGGGCTAAGGCCTAGAGCGGACAATATCATGCCTTGATAAGGGGTGTTACATATGGTATCAGAGCCACTCCGCGTGGGCCACTGTGTCATGATGGGAGATCACTCAACGAGGACGTTTAAGTCCCTTAAGGAGGAAGGATGCAAGAGGCACGCCTTGGATTAGTCCCACATGCACAAGTCACGGGAGAGATTCTAGGTATATATGGGAACATGACCTTCACTAGGTGTGACGCGTTTTGATAAAACTGTGCGGGCTAAGGTCCATAGCAGACAATATCACACCTTGGTCAGGAGTGTTACATATGGTATCAGAGCCACTCCGCGTGGACCTCTGTGTCATGGTGGGAGATCACTCAACGAGGACGTTGAGTCCTTTAAGGGGGAAGGATGCAAGAGGCATGCCTTGGTTTAGTCTCACATGCACAAGTCACGGGAGAGATGTTGAGTATATATGGGAACATGGCCTTCACTATGCATGACGCATTTTGGTAAAACCATGCGGGCTAAGGTCTAGAGCGAACAATATCACGCCTTGGTCAGGGGTGTTACATATGGAATCAGAGCCACTCCGTGTGGACCTCTGTGTCATGGTGGGAGATCACTCAACGAGGACGTTGAGTCCTTTAAGGGGGAAGGATGCAAGAGGCATGCCTTGGTTTAGTCTCACATGCACAAGTCACGGGAGAGATGTTGAGTATATATGGGAACATGGCCTTCACTATGCATGACGCATTTTGGTAAAACCATGCGGGCTAAGGTCTAGAGCGAACAATATCACGCCTTGGTCAGGGGTGTTACATATGGAATCAGAGCCACTCCGTGTGGACCTCTGTGTCATGGTGGGAGATCACTCAACGAGGATGTTGAGCCCCTTAAGAGGGAAGGATGCAAGAGGCAAGCATTGGTTTAGTCCCGCATGCACAAGTCACGGGAGAGATAATATACTTATATATAGCTATCCCTTAACCTTCAAGATGTGTTGGAAGAAATCATGAGGGACTTAGTGTCATGTAAGTAAAGGGACTCTGTAATTGACACGATTTAAATTTGTGCAGGCCGTGAACCCAAGAAAATAATTGTTTCAATGAGCTAGGGGTGTTACATATACGACGGGCTATAAGTTTGTCAAAATGTATATATTAGATCACCTTTTGCAAAAGCTTATTACTATCAAAAATCCATCTCTGATCTCTCTTGGATGCTATATAAAGGTGGTTAGTAATAGACTTGAGGTCAATTTGAAGCATGAGTTGCACTACAAGAAAATGATGTACGTCTTTGCAATGGAATTTGCGACGATCATATATTCCTTTAAATTTTAGAAGAAAAAAGCTAGTGTATAAACCACAATTTGCAATGGAAGATAAAATCGTCACAATTTAAATTTGAGATAGACAAAATTTTCTCATAATTTGCAAAAGGAAAAGGGTCTAGCCACGGATTGTGGGGGCTACTAAAATCACTGCAATTTGCATTAATCATATCATACCACCACAATTTGCCCGTGATTCAGGCTACCGCAAGTGAGGTGGTTCAGACTATAACAATTAAGGCAGTTCTTTAGTCATATCAGGTCATGGGTGATTACCACCCGTGACAAGCTATGGCGGAAAATTTTGTCGCAATTTTTTTCTTTAATACCATCTCCCTCTTTTTCTTGTTATCTGTGATTGCTCCCTCTCGTGAAAAACTTCTCCTCTGGCGAAAAATTCCTCCCTCTCCTCTAACTAAAATAAGGTGCTAAAAATTCCTCCCTTTCATTGTGACCGCCGACGACAACCCACACTTGTAAGGCTACCGACGACCTTTTTCTTCGTTGTCGGTCGCAACAGATCGCCCTGCATGGGCGATCTACCACTCACAAAGGTAGATCGCCCCACACACAAGGGTGATCGTTCCCCCCTCTTTAATTTTTTTTATTATCAACTTAGTTTTAAATCGTAAGTTATAAATTATAGAACTTATCTTAGTTATCATTTTATTTTTGTCTTAGTGATAGGATTTCATTTTTATGTTTAATTCTTTGTATTGATTTATGGAATGTTTTAAAATTAAAAAAAGTCGAGCATATAAATCAAACTACACAAGAGGGAGGCATGAATTTAGATCATTTATGATCTAGGCTGATTTAGGATCAACACATAAATTGTGTCAAGTTATTCAACTCACGAGATACAATGACAAATTGACAAATAACTCAAATAAAGAGATGAATGATGCATGAATATTCCAACATTTCTTTATACATATATTTAGGTTTATTTTGGATTATTTTTTTCATAAAATGCATCAACTTCAATTGTTAGTTGCTTCTATTTCTTCGAACAGTAAATCTACTCGAGTTTCAGAAAATCTTTTAGAGAAAGCAAAGAAGGGCTTGAAAGGGACTACACGATGAAATGAGTCAACTTCACAAGTAAAATATCAATTTTTAAATTTCACGGGCTATTGCATGCTTGTCACAGTCGTAACAGCAAGTCTGCGGACTAACAAACCAATATCACACGAGGCACAACTTCATATGACAACCCGACAGCAGAGCAAATTGTTTCAATCACCATATCACGGGTCGTAATACATATAATAGATTGTTACATGCAATCTCACGAGCCATGAAGAGCATCACGACGTTTATAGAGGAAGGGCATATTGAAGATCCATTTATTACGAGTTGTTACATCATGTACATAGCAATTGACATCTCCATTTTCGCTCCAATTCATGTGCCTTGATATGCCATCACAGGTCATAATATCTACTTTTTCTACTTGAAGTCAAAGTTTCATGGGCTGTTAGATTTTATCATTGGGCAGTGACATATTATCCAAATTTGATTTTAAAAGATCTTTTGAAGAGATTTCAATGCCACAAGGACTCACATTATTTGATATTCAACTAAGAATGATTTAAGAAGAAAAATTGGACAAGGATTCATCTTCTATCTCAAATAGAAATGAAGTCGTTTTAAAAATATAACAGAGATGGATTCCTATTGTATTTCTAATTCAATTAGGAATGTTCTTTGATCAATTTGATAAGAAAAAGGAGCTACAACTTTGTGGAAAGACTTCCGATCAATATATGACTCCTTTGATCAATTAGAGACCTATTCCTAATGAATTTGAAAGAGTTTTGAAGTCCAAAATTTTAGTCTAAGGAGGAGTTACAAAATTGATGATAAATTAGAAGATTCTCTAATCCCTCTTGCTAATAAGACTTTAGGAATGACTCTTATCCTATCCAAATTCTTTGGAGATCAAAAGAAAACATATTTGACCAAATTTGGAAGTGTTTTGAAAGGATTATATTCAGCTCTAAAGTCAAGTACGAATTTTACAAAGATTTTGTTATTGTGACATGGAAAAGTTTCTAAATCTAATCAAACTCCATGGAAATCTTATACACCTTTTGGAAGCTATAAATACACATGTTGAGAGACAAATTTTAGATCATGTGAGTTTACAACTAGAACTTTATTTCATATAATAGGAGTTGAGAAGAGATACATATTCTAGGAATATACAACATTCGCCTACAAGTCAAGGACGTGAAAGCAAATTGAAGAACTGCTGAAAAGGCTTTAGTATGGTATGCTCGTAATGAAGACTGTGCAGGAGTTCATCAAATCCAGAAGAGTACTCTCTGTTCTACTTTATGTTAGTATGATATGTTATGTAATCTTCTATAATTTTTTAGACATTCTTTCTGTTATAATAGGCTTAATTGTTAGGGCAAACTTTTGGAACATTTTCATTATTGATTATATTTTATTTTATTCTTATGAACATGATTGTGATTCTTCATGTTTTATCTTTTTGATCTGTTAAGGACTGTTAGATTTGTAGTCTACTGGATTATCCCATTAAGGGTGATTCAATGGTTTAGGAATACATTTCTTTGCATCCTAATCTGAGTTGATTGAGAGTAGAACTTTGTTTCATATAACAGGAGTTGAGAAGAGATACATATTCTATGAACCAGTGCCTACAAGTCAAGGATGTGAGAGCAACTTGAAAGACGCTGAGAAGTTTTTTGTGCGGTATCGATCGTGCAAGAGTTCATCATCAAATCCAGAAGAATACTCTTTGATCTACTTTATGTTAGGATGATATTTTATGTAATCTTCTATAACCTTTTAGACAATCTTTCTGTTATAATAGTCTTAATTGCTAGGAAAAACTTTTGAAATATTTTCATTATTGATTATATTTTATTTGATTCTTATGAACATGATTGCATTTCTTCATGTCTTATCTTGTTGACCCGTTAAGGACTTTTAGATTTGTGATCTATTGAATTATCCCATTAACAGTGATTCAATTGTTTTAGAAATATATTTTCTTGCATCCTAATATGAGATGTATAAGAGTAGACTCGTTAAGGAGTGCTTTTAATTTTACTGAGATCGAGGATAATCGGTTTATCCGTTATGGTAGATTATATATTAGGTGCTCCTAACTCATCTGAGAATTAAATCTATTCATCATTGTTGAAATCAATTATTGCAGAGGTAAAATATAGTTTGTTCCTAATCGTATCTCTCATCCTAAGGTCTCAGGCATCATTAGTTTACTTTTACTTTTCTGTTATTTCATTTTTTGCAAACTTTCATCACTCGTTCTTATGCCCTATTAGCCCTGAAATTAGATAGTTATTAAACTAATTTCTCGTAGGATCAACAACACTATACTCTTAACATTTTATTACTTGAACGACTAATGCACTTGCTAGCATCTTGTCTATTGGCATTAAGTTTTTGGCACCATTTTCTGAGACAAAACTATCACATCAATGAATTATGTCAACTACGAACTTATAGAAATGCGTTAACAAAAAGAACAAATGCAATAATAGATGGAACAAGCTCGACATGTGCAAAAAATGAAACAAAATATATGATGAAACAAATGATGAAGAAGCGAGAACACGATAATGATGATGCATATGAAAATGATAAAGACGATTACAATTTAATTTGTAAAATTCGATTGTTGATAATTTAATTTAAACTTTTAGTCACAATTTTGAAATTGAATAGATAACCTTTTTTATTTATAATAATGTTTGCAATGGATTTATAATTGTGACAAGCTACTTCATTTCAATGTGAGACTAATGTTATTTCTGATACATTTTCAATTGCAACGAATGTTTTTTGGACGCTCGAAATCAAATGCAAATTTCGTCGTAAATGATCATTTAGAATCGATTTTTAAGATTCACAACGAAAATTTTCGTCACAAATTATGATTTTTGTTTGTAGTGTTGGTTCAGGAGTATGATATTATATATATATATATTATATATATATATTTGTAATATACATAACAATTATATGTTAAATTTATATACATTTTATAGGTGATATTAAAATTTGATTAGAGGAATCCTATATGGGATCATTCTCTCTTTTCTCATTAGCTAGCAAAGTCGATTCTTGTTTCATTTGTGTGATCTGTAACCTTCTATTCTCATCCATTCAAAGTGACAAATTGTCTCTTCTGATAAAAGCAACTGTGAATTTGGTCTAGTGAATTCACCAGCAAATCAGAAACGCTTATCATTTTAGGGAAAGAGAACTTGCAAAAACAAAACCTGGAAAGGATTTCTTATTGCTGCCACAATCATGTCATTTACATAACCATTTGAGCCTCACCTTCCATGCTCTACAAAGGGCTCACTTAATTCACAATCAGAAGAAAAAAAACAACTGGAGACTACAGTTATTAGCACAAGAGTTCTCATTCTCACAAGCTAACACTCAAACTGTGATCACTGATCAGAGAGAGAGAGAGAGAAAACTGTAGATCCGGCAACCGAACTTCGAAACAAACATACAATCACCTCAATCCCTAGGCTTTAGTATTCTTCTTGTCTAACCGAAAGCACTCAAACCAAGTAAACTGATGAAGTTTCAGGAGTTAACTCTATCAGCATGGAATGCATTAGGAATAACCTCATACGTTAGTGACCACTCGGAAGCAATATCTTCTTATTTTTATCCTTTCTGCTTCTCATAAGAAGTTTCTTGAGCAAACTGACTCCACTCTTCTGCCTCTTGGGAACGAGTACAATCACTCCATCAGACCCAGACTTATGCTTGTTATAACTGTCGAGACCACTGGGTCTCCCAGGTGATTTCACTGCCGACTGCTGAATAATAGCTTTAAGCGAATTATCAGGAAAGTCGTCCACGGCGAATTTCTTCCCGTAAAACAAACCTGCATTCGTATTCCGGGAATTCGCAGACGGCGAAGTTGAAGCTTCAGTGCAGATTATCTCCTTCGTTTTAGGAGATTTGAGATCATCTGATTTGGCATCATCATCTGCTCTCATATGATCGAGCAATTGAGTCCGATGGTTCGATTTGGGAGCAGGACTAGATATCACCTTGTCGAATAGAGGCGCATCTCTAGGCGATGCCAAAGCTTTGAACTGTTTCCCGAGGTTTAAAATTGTTTCCTGACATGCAGCAAGTTTCTGAGAAGCTGCAGCTATCTCATGGTCCTGCTAGATTGTAATTGCATCAGGACTTTGAATTGGCACACAAGAGACAAAGAAAAATGTTTATGACACAGATATATATAAACTTGTAATGATTTTATTTATGTGGAACAAGTGTCAACCTCATTATGGTACACCTTATGCCAGAAGTTGTGAAAAGTAGCTACTCCATAATTTTAAATAAAAGAATGCAGTATTGTTGTACGCTTACTCATTGGGCACCCAACTTTCCAGCAAAAACGGATGCTCATGCATGCAGAAAAGTACCAAAGTTTGGCAAGAGGCTAACTAATATTCGATTATCAAAGCAACAATTTCCCTGGGCTACAACAACACTAGCAACGTATATTAAAGTTTGCTTATGATACTAATGCTTTTTGTCTTTTTACCTTAATTAGTATGATTATTTCAAGTTGCAGACCTGATGGACATACTACCCTTGCATTCAAAGTGCATCAAAATGACCTCTTAGGCTTTGTTTGGATTCAAGGGTTGAGAGGGGTGAGGTGGGTTAGGAGGGCCACCCCTTGTTTGGTTATAAGTTTTAAATAGGGGAAGGGGTTTAGACCCCTCCAAAAAACTTAAAATCAATTCCACCAAATTGATGGAATTAGGAGTTGTGTTTTTGGACAATTTTACCCTTTGTCATAATTAAAGTTAATATTTTATTTTCCTATTGTACAGGGGAAAATCTTCTTTTTAAAAAATTATCCTTCATATCAATATCCCCTCATCTCTATCCAAACATATATTTCATAATACTTCCCCATCCTTTCCTTCCCATCTTATCTTCTGCTTCCTCACCCCACCCCTCAAGCTACACATCCAATTTTCCATCTGTTTTACCACTTAGAAATCACATAAATTTTCACTATGCACTGCATGTGTTAGGAATTAGCTAGGAATATTGCTGCCCTCCATTGAACAAGTTGTAAGAAGATGACTAATAATTCATAAAAATTGAAAAATCAGAACTTACCGCCCTAATTTCCGTCTCTTGCTTTTCTTCTTGACCCGTGATATATTTTGCAGTTTCCTTGGAAGACACACTGTTAATTATGACAAATAAACTATTAAAAATGGCATGAATAAGTTTTTGGTAGAAGAACATATGGAAATAATAGTTCACACCTTTCTAGCTGAAGCTGTAATTCAAGACATGTTGCTTCTAATTCTTCACAGCAGTTACTTTTCTCCTCCAGCTCCATAGCAAGAGATGAGAACTTTTGGCGAGCTTCATTTAATTCAGCTTTAACAGCTGTTAGCTTTGTGTTAAGATCTTCGTTTACTAGCTTCTGGTTTTCAATCTGGGTGTCTATCAGTCTCTTGGACTCTTTAAGTGCAGATAATTCTACTTCTAAATCGGAAACCTTCTTTTCTGATTCCTGAAGCTCAATTGTCAATGTCTCGTTCTTTCTAATAACCAGCATTAGTCTTCCCTCCAAGTTTCTCATCTTTCTTGACTCAATACCAATGTTTTCAGATTTCAGTTTCTCATTTTCAGTTCTCGATTTGGATTCAATATTCGCCTTTCTGGACAGCATGTGGAGACCATTCGCAGATCTCTGACTTGAAGAACTAGGTTCCTCATATGCATCTATGTTGACCATTTCTTTTGATGTGTTTGCCATGGTCTTATGTTCATTATCGCCCTGTAATACATCTGCATCAAAATGCTTCGCGATACTTTCTGTCATATCTGAAACATCCCGAAGTGAAAAGCAGTGGTTGATTATCCAGTCCAGACAAGAAGACACTTCAGAAGTGAACTTTTCAACATCAGCTTTCCCATGCAACAGTTCATTGCAAATAACCAAAAAGTTCTGCAGAACAGCATAAAGCTCAGAACCTTTCCACGACAATGTACGAGTAACATATCCAGAAAACAAATGTTGATCATTATTATTGTGGAGAGGCAAAACTCCATTATCTCCAGATAACATGTGTTGATCATTCTTACAGCTAAGCGTTCTCTGAATGATTCCCTGAACCAAATCAATCAACTTAAGAATATGTTTTTCCAATTTTGGTTCAATAGGAGTGGTAATGCTGTTACTGTTTGGAATGTAACTAATTGTAGATCCATCAAAAACTATCAAGGAAGTATCTCGGGTTTCTTCTTGTGATTTACTTGTGTGATTGGTATGAGGTAAACTTTTTGATGCAACAGGATATTCCATATCAGTCAAAGCAATTTTGACTTCATTGAGAATTGTGTCTAAACTTTTCTGCACCATGTGATGCTTCTCAATGATGACCCTTATAATGTCCTGTAACCAATTTGGATAGTTTTCAAACGATGTATCCCTTATTTTGTTTGCTTCATTGAGATCAGTTAGACTCTCAACTGGAGCAAGTTTCTTACTTGCTGATTCCAATAAAGTAGGTTCCCTAATGACTTCTGCACAGGAGAGACATAATTTGCTTGGCTTGTCAAAACCTTTATCTGGTGAGATTATTGCTAGTTTTTCCATCTCAACAAAATCATCCATCAAACTTATGTCTGACATTATAGTACTCCTGCAAGATGGTACATTTGATTTGCCACTTCTGAAGTGCTCTAGTTCAGATATCAAAGCAGAGGCCCAAGATTCAGCACAACTAATGTTATCTACATCACCACCATTTTCTGTAATTGATTTGAGAGGCATTTCACATGAAACTGGACTTGCCCTTGTTAATTCATGGGAAGCATGTCCTTTCAATAATGCTTCAAGTTGTGTCTCAACTTGTGAGAGCTTGGATGCTGTACGTGCAAACATGATCTGTGAATCTTGTAGTTCAATACTTTTCTTAGTTAATGAATCTTTCAGGTTCCTGTTTTCATCTTCAATTGCATGCAATCTCTCGGTAGGAGTAGTACCATTCTTGTTTAATGCATCGTAAATGTCCTCAGAGGGAGAATCTCTTACCATAAATGCTCCATTTGTGTTAGACTTTTTCTTCCGTGTTTCGTGAGTACTATTACCAAGCATCTCAACCTCATTTCTCATTTTGGCTAAAGCGGCAGGTCCTGGTAGACGTTTCCGGATCATAACACGTAATTTCTGGCACTCCGATTCTAGCCTTGCAATCTTCTTTACACTTTCTAGTTGTTGTCTATGCGCAACATCAGCTGATCTGAGATTGAATTCTTTCTCTTGATTTCGGATCTCAAGTTCTTTCTGTAACATGCAGACCTCGTACCTTAGAGAAGAATTATTTTTCTCTGAAGCGTCAAGTTTTGCTGCCACTTCCATATAATTAGCATCTGACTTGGACTTGGAATCACCTAAATCTTTGATCAACTGTTCTTTGCCCTCTAGAATCCTAGTCAGGTTGCTATTTTCAACAACCAATTCAGAGAGTTTCTTGTTTGCTTCTGATAGCTTCTCTTCTAGCTTGTGCATTTTCTCTTGTTCTCTTGATATCTTCATAGCAGCATTTTTTATGATTAGCTGCTGATCTTCCTTCATATTCCGTAGCTGTTGCATGCATTCTTTTACAGCCGCTTCTAAGTGAACTACCTTTTCTTCAGCCATTTCTTTGTGAAGTACTGCATCATCGACTTGTTGCTTGAAAGACGAGGCTTCTGCTTCTGCCTTTTCCCAGCCTAATAAATTAGTCATATTTTAAAGTTATGGCTATCAAGTGAATGAAAAAGTAGTCCTAACAAATCAATCAAAAGGACATGCAGATGAGTTTACTGAAGAGTTTAATTTATGAAGAAAAATGCTAACCTGCAATTGCTTCTTCAGCAACCTTTGCCTGATTTGCTAAAAGGTCATCTTTAGCACTGGACTCGGTGCGCACAGATGAGAGTTGCTCATTTAAATCTTCCAAGGATCGTTCTAGCTCGAGTGCCTTCTCTTTCTGAACATGACAATGGGAAACTTTCTGTGAATCCAGATAAGGAAAAAGATCTATTTGACCTCGATGTACATATGATATAATATATGATGATTGTTTCAAGTTCATTGAGAATAAAATGGACCCATATTAATGGAAAATCCACATTCCTGTTTTTATTTGACTGCAAACACTATGTGATACAAACTCCAATTTGAACACTAATTCTATCTGATTGTGTCTCCTGTTCCGCTTTAAGATTAGTTCAGTTAGACTCTTAATATCGCTTTTTTCTTCCAATGTGTTGAATTTCAGGACTCTTTACAAGCAAGAAAAGTTTCCTCTGCCAATGCAGGGGTATATCCTACAAAGAGTAATATCCCTCCTCTAGATCAAACAAACTGGACTGTCCAGCATGCTCAGACGATCTGGTTAGTAAAAGCGAACAATCTAGCACAAGATCTGATGGTCAACTTTAAAGATACACATGAATGGTATGTGTTTATGGTGTTGAAACTAGTATCTCTCTTGTGACTTGTCCATGTGGGGACTAATTCAAGGCATTGCATCTTGCATCCTTCCCTCTTTAGGAGACTTAACATCCTTATTGGGTGGTTTCCCACCATGGCACAAAAGTTCGCGCGTAACCACATGTAACAATCTAGCCTTTCAAGATATTGTTCGCTTTGGGTTTTGGCCTGCACGATTTTAAAACGCGTCTTGATGGGTCAATGACATCTATATATATACCCAACATCTCTTCCATAACTTGTCCATGTGGGGGCTAACCCAGGGCATACCTCTTGCAAGGTATGTATTCATATTTGTCTTAACCTCAACATTAAGTTTAAAACTTGTCTCCCTATTCTTTCTATCAACAATAAAAGGCTAGAGCAACCAACCATGAAAGATGATTGCCTTCCTAAGAGGTTCTTTCAAAAACTTTTTTTTAAAAAAAAGTGGATGATTTTACTTCTAAGTAAATGACAAAGATGAAACTAAAACAAATTTACAAATTGAAGAATAAAATTTTTGAGAAACACTATTGTTCATTTCTCACCAAGAGTTCAGATTTCTCATTTGCAAGTACGAGTTTTTCAGAAGATCTCCTCTTCCAAAGCCATGTCTTGTGTTCCATTCTTCAGGCTAGCTCCTACAAGTATGAATCAAAAGCTTTCAATTGGCAAAATGATTAAAGGTAGCATTCATGAAAAAAACTTCTTGAGAAAGAGGTTTAAGGTATATGAAGCAGACAATTGAAATAGTAAGGTGGACAATAGAATATTGAGCAGACTGGAAAGATATATAAAGAGCCTTAATGTCAAAAATGGATATTTAAGAAGGTTCATGAAAAGGGGTGCCTAGATGAGATATTGTGGGAACAGGAGTAGTACGACTAACATGTTTCTGTAGTTGGTATAATTATGTTTAGCCATAGTGTATGGCACCTGATTGCACCTCTTTTTTTTCCTTTTTTGTTATACAATGCATGCACAGGCTACAATGACTAGCAAAGAATGTTGAAGGATTTAATCGAACTTTTGCGAATTCAATTGATAGAAATACTTTTAATCCCATCAATTTCATGATAAATTGCACATTGGATGGCTCGGTTAATCTTCTTACATCAGTTTTAAAAAGAATTCTTACTTTTGAGCTCACATCTGCAGTGGTCTCCAATTAAGTTTTTAATAATATTGCAAGCACTAATTGTCACCACACAAGTTGAGCAAATTATAAGTTCATAACAAGGGATAATTCACAGGAAAAGACACCTCATGATGGACTTTGCATTATTTAGCCAAGTTATCATGCGTGTAATCCACAATTTTTTTTAAAATAAAATATGGAATTCACATCTTTCTCAAAATTAACAGATACATGAGACAATTTTCACATAAATTGTATAGATCTTCCATGTTTTCATCAGGTAGAACCAGGGGATGTGACCTATCACCTAGCAACTACATTGATTGAAGTTTAAGAAAATGTTTCATCTATGTCTATGCAACTTGATGAACTCCTGACAAACAAAAGAAACAAATCTTCCAGTGATCATTTGATGATTTGACAAAGTATTTAGCCATCGCTGAACCAATTTCTTCTTCTTTCCCAGGTTTAATATTCTAGAGGGAAATAGAGCTCAGCGTAGATTGACAGACCCTTTCATTTAACTAGAGAGGAAAAGCAACAGTCCGCTAACTTTGGTTCTACATTTTATATGCAATTTTACTGCATTCCAAACAGAGAATCAACTTTATGAGTTCAGCTTTGCTTGCGAACCACTGAACTTAAGCATAATAGCATACATTCATGTTTATGTCAATGGATAAATTGCATCTCTTCCCAAGATAATCTCAGTCTGAAGGCTCTGGATGAGGTTCAACATTTATAAGAAGGATATTCTACCATATCCTTAGCCATCCACCAAAGCACACTCCAAAAGGGAAAAAATCACAAACTTGGAAGGAAAAGAAAAATCTGAAGAGACAAACAAGCTGCAAAATGATGATATGATGAAAATGTAAAGGAAAGAAATTCTGGAAAAACAATGTCTTTCTCATGTATTCACAGCTTCTGTAGTTCCAAGTTTGTCTCTCATATGGGTACGTACAGAGAACTGCTAAGTGTTTGTTCAAGACAGACTGAGAAGATAAGCTCTCTGCTCCATATCTCTCACAGCTTAAGCTCAGCCTAACAATCAGTAGTAACTCAATTCCAACCCAGTGCTCAGGTCCATTTCCAAGGCAAATTTAGTCCACCAGAACCCAGGAACAGCAAGAATCCATACGCAAAACACGCATACATTTGCCAAGTTCCAAACAACAATCAACCAAATTTCCAAAAATTAAACAGAAAGAAAAACAGCAAAGCTCGAACTCATCCTAGAAACTGCAGAAAGAAGGAAAAAAAAACAAGGACTTCTTCCTTGTAATCGGACAGGTAGGAGAGAGAAGTACAAATGTGTAGCACGCAGCGAAGCTGAAGCAGAGCCCAAATGGGATAAGCAAAAACAAGAACACATATCAAGAAGCATGTGGATAGAACTGCACCTGATACCAGAACGCTGGTTTTGTCTGTTCATGGACAGATGAACATGGAGCAAGTTGTCATACCAAGATTACAGTTTTACGAAACATTGAACTCCGCTGAATACTGACCTCTCTCTTCCTCCTCCTCCTCCTCCGCCACCACCACCAACTCCAAGTCCGAGTCCTCCACCTTCGGGAACCAAGACAGACAGCAGCAGAAGAAGGAAAAAAGAAGGCTGTGTCAAGCACTGTCACAAAAAAAACACCACCATGCGTCGGTAATACTACTGTGAAATGTACCTCGGGTCCTCGACTGCTTGCTTTCACTGTGCTTCTTGGAGTGCGCGTGGAGGAGCGGGTGGGTCAATGAGGCACGGACTTGTTGCGAGAGAGACACACAGATAGGAGAGAGAGACAGACAGCTAGAAGAGAGAGAGACAGATAGGAGAGAGAGAGAGAGAGAGAGAGAGAGAGANGGCAATTAGGATTTCAATACATTGATAAGGTTCACTATTAATTGTAATGATTGTTTCACATAAGACAAAAAAAATAGAAAAGAATATATAAGTGCTTTAAAGTTTTCATGATGGCTCGAGTATATAAAGGAAAATGAGATGGACATCACTAATGCAATTGATATTCTTGTCATCAATGGATATTGACATCGAAAGATAATATTGAAGAAAAAAATGTAAGAAATTATTTTATTGAATTCTTCTACATATTGAGAATTTTTATTTATGATCTTTACATATTTAGCGTCATAGCTCATGGGATCTTCTGCGAATTCAAGTCTCGGTGACGATGATGATGACGCTCGTGATGATATGCTCTGCACATTAAATAGGATGCTAGTCATGTAATAGAGAGAATGATGAATTTTGATTAATTAATATTTTATTTTGCTTAGTATTTAATATTAGTTTTCTATTGAAATCAATGTAATAGATTTATGATCTTTTTATGGAAAAATAATACTTTAATTTAATTATGGGTTATAATTAAAGCGATATAATGTCGTAGCGTCTCTAAACGTATTTTTTTATTAGGTGGCGAAGTGTGATTTTGAAAACGTTACACTTGTCCATGGTGAAGACAGAGGAGCGCAAGAGCCACTAAGAAGAGAGATGTGACTGTACAATCCATATATATATATATATATATATATATTACTTAATTTTAGTGAAACAAGAAAGAAAGTATTCCCAAAAGACCAAACAGAACTTGCTACACATCTGTGAAAGGATAAAATTACAGTAGAACTGCAGGAGAAGATTCTTCAAAGTAATATCAGAACTGTACCATGGCCAAATGAAAATTGTTCTCTTACTTTTACCATACATTGGATGCCACTGATGATGTTGAAAAGGACAATTGGAGCTGCACCTGTATATGGAGAACAAACGTGCTTGTCCAATACCCATCTCTATATATCAGTGATCAGAACAGATAGCCAGACATGCCTGCAGGACTCTGTGTTAGCTGCATGCACCTTGACATGTGTTGAATTGGTAATCAGAATTACCCCAAAAAAAGGTGCTCTTATAGTACCAAAGAAACTATATCTGCATGTCGTTTGTTCCAATAATTTTGAAACTTAATTGTCGTTACAAAGAGCGATTCGTTATGCTAAATATTTATACAGTGTAGTTGGCCATACTCTAATATAATGTAGTAAAGTAATCATAGTCATATTACTTGTTAGAGCTAAAAATATGTATTAATATGAAGAAAGATATAAAAGTACCCCAAAAAGGATTGAGATGACATTTAAAGGATTATTTTTTTAGGTATTACAAACCATATTAAAACTTATTATAACACAAAAAAATGTCAAATGAAGGTAGGTTTCAAAATAAAATAAAATTTTCAAGTGGCCAACCTATAAAGTTTAAAGATATCAGCTAACAAGTTGATTGGTTAAGGATTGCACTTTAGTGACTAACTCAAAGGGGGCCTTTGATTGATACACTTTATCTTCCAAATAGACATAGATTTTGGGCAATGCCAAGGTGATACATGGTGTGGTGTATTGAAAGGACATGCATGAATCTGAGTGATGGGTCACCCTTCTGAACTATTAGCTCATGCTTGAGCTTGTAGTTTGGTCATATTGGAATTAATGGGAGGTCTCATCATGGGGATCTCATATATATTGATGTGGACAATGAACTAATTAATTAGCATTCATATTAGGACTCATCCATTAGACAAGTAGACAAAGTTGTGATGTCAACCTTAAGCTGATCAGCCTTTGTGGAGCAAGACATTGGAACCACATTAATTAATTATTAATCTTGCCAACAATATAAGACATGGAGAAAGACTCAACATGTGGCCTAATTAACCTGACTACCAAGAAAGTAAGAAGGTAATGTTAGATTTTTTTTCCTTAATTGAATGAATATATGGTTTACAAATTAGAATCTTAATTCATGAAAATGTTCGAGTGGTAATAGGATGGAGTAGCAAAGAGTTAGCTTCACATAAATGATCATAAATAAGTGATTGACTCAATAATAAAATAACTTAGTATCCATAAGAAATTGCAAGATCAAGATTTAAGAAGTGATCTTGTTCAATCTGAACCACTAAATATTTAGATAGAAGATAAGAAAAGAATAAGGTAGATATAGAATTGAACCTATATCAACTAAAAATACTTATAAATCATAAAAAAAATCACTTGCAAGATGCAAATTATTTACTTTTTTCGGAATAAAAGACGGTTCACATTAAATTCACTGTAAATTGTGAAGAAGAATGGAGAATGAGTTAAGAGGGGCATGAAATTAAAAGTTCACATTTTTTTTACTTCAAATGTAAACGACATCAATTGAAAAGGACCACTCATATTTGCACCAACAGCCAATGTTTTTTCTTCTTCTTTTTTTATTGCGATGTAACTGAGAAGCTACCTGAATTCACTCTTTAATTGACAAAATTTGTTAAAAGGACACTTCAACTCATTCAAGGACTTGTGCTAAAGGGACATTGATTCCATTTCGAATTGAATAAACATCGCACCTAACAACACATTGACACATATCCATTCAAGAATAATAAAAGCATCTAAAGAGAAAACTACTCATGTCAATTTGGGATGTTGGGGCCGATGGATGTTAATTATAGTTTGATATTTGTAAAGGATAAGATTGTTTAGTGTATTATATTAATTTGTTTAGATTTTGAAATCGATACTCATGTTTGTGTATTTTGTAGCCGTTGTGTAATAGGATTAAGTTATTATTTTCTTCGTTTCAAATTGAATTAGTTGTAATCTAATAATACATTTTATACCATAGTTTACATCGAAAAAAATAATGTATTAGAGTCTACCCATTCTTCAATGTTAAATCATATTCAATCCTTCATATTTTAGACTTCATAATATGACGAACAACTAGATCATGATTAAAATTGGCAAATCAAATTGTAATTGTAAACATCACTCATGTTAATGTTCCCCCTTTTTCATTGTGAACATCACTCATGTTAATGTTCCCCCTTTTTCATTTTTTCGATTAAAATAAAAGGCATTGTAAAGAGAAAAAAAACTAGGTAAAAACTTGTCAGTTTAGAAGATAAGCTTCTTTGGGCAGTAACCAGATCCAATCGTCATCAAAGACATCGCCTTGTGTCTACCCAAATGTTGGCAGTAGATCCAACCATAATTTTGTGGGGGAACATGTACTCATTAACTACTGCAAATCCTATAGCTGCCAATCAATTATTACTACTACTTTATTGCTCAAAGTAAAAATAAGGAAAGAACATGAAACGAACAAGAAAGATACTCAAGTTCTTTCAAAATTAAGGTAACAAACACAAACCGGTAATTATTTAGTTCAACTGGTTAGAGAGTTAAAATAAGAATTATCAAACCTCAACAAACATATTGAATTATTAAGGAAAACTAGGATAGAGTATAAGCAGTCCATCCTTACTTAAGAAAGTCCCAAATTCTTATCTCTGCGCATATAAATAATTTAGTCTTATCAGCAATAATTAGATGTAATCTAAAATAATACAAATTAATCCAGACAAAACTTCGAAGAAGCATATGATTGAATCAAAAGTTAAAATTTAATAAGCTTCTTATAATGTGATATTGTCTATTTTAAGTTTTAGCTTGTACGATTTTATCAAATATGTCATGTTATTCTCATATATATTCAGCATCTCTCTCGTGATTTATCCATATGAGACTAACTTAAGTACACCTCTTGCATCCTTCTCTTTTAGGGGACTCAAGATTCTCGTTAAGTAATAACATCATATCATTACCCAAAAGTTCACGCAAAGCAACTCTGATACCATATGTATTGTCCTTGAATAAAATATGATATTATTTATTATGAGTCTTAACCCGCACGATTTTACAAAACATATCACATCTTGTCAAGGTCATATTCTCATATATATCCAACATTCCTTTTGTGACTTGTTCATGTGAGACTAACTTAAGGCGTGCCTCTTAGATTACATGTAGATATCATTTGATTTAAGCCTTGGCCCGACAATTTTAAAATGTGTCTTGATTGGTTCAAAGCATGTTCACATACAGGGACGGACCCAGGGATAAAATATAGGGGGGCCAAAATGTATAGAAGTAAAATAAAAAAAAATTAAGGGGGGAGCCAAAATAAAAAGTCACTAGTAAGATTTGAACCCTAGAACTCTTTATATAAATCAAACCCACCTAAACACTTAAGCTACTACATAATTTTATTACTTTCTTAATATTTTATTTATATATTAACTTTTACTACTAGTATATGTATATATATATATTTAATACACCGAAAAGTTGGAAAGGGAGGGAGGCCCATCCATGATCTATGTGGGTCCGCCCATGTTCACATGCATATAGAGCATCTCTCTTATGACTTGTCCATGTGATATTAGTCAAAGACATGTCTCTTGCATTCTTTCTCTCTAAGGAAAACGTCCTTGTTGAATGATCTTCCATCATATCACGGAGAGGTTATGATACCACATATAATGTCTTGACCCGTCAAGATATTATTCACTTTTGGCCTTGGCCGATACAATTTAAAAAATTGTATTTTGATTGGTTCAAGACATGTTCCTATATATATTCAACATTTTTTTTGACTTATACACGTGTGACTAACCAAAGGCATGACAGGCTCTTGCACTTCACCGAAAAAAGTTTAAGAAAAATCAAAGCAAAGCAAAACAAAGCAAAGAAAAAAAACTAAGTGTGCGGTCCTTATTTAGTCTCAAATCAAAGAAAAAATTTAAGAATTATCAAATCTCAAAAAAACATATTTAATTATTAAGGAAAACTAGGATAGAGTGTAAGCTGCGTATCCTTAGTTAAGAAAGTCTCAAATTCATATCTATGCATATATAAATTATTTAGTCTTAGTAATAATAAAATATGAGATTCAAAATGATACTGATTAATCAATATAATAACAAATGAAAAAGCATATGATTGAATCAAAAGTTAGAATCTAATAAATTTTTTGTAACATTCCTTATGAAGACGTGATATTATTTGGACCTTAGTTTGCACGATTTTATCAAAACGTGTCACACCTTGTCAAGATCATATACTCATATATATCTAATTTTTTTTGTGACTTGTCTATATAAACTAACTCGAGACATGTCTCTTGCATTATATGTAACATCTCGTCAAGATTGTTCCCTTTGAGCTTTGACTTGCACAATTTTAACACACGCCTTGATTGATTAACGACATATTTTCATATATGTTCAGCATCTCTTTTATGACTTTTCTATATGGGAATAATCAAATATATAACTCGTACATTCTTCCCCTCTAAAGGACTTAACATCCCCGTTGAGTGACCTCTCATCATGACATAGAGGTCCACGCGAAAAGACTTTGATGCCACATGTAATATTTTAATTCATCAAAATATTATTCATTTTGAACATTGGTCGACATGATTTTAAAATGTGTCTTGACTGATCCAAAACATATTTTCATAAATATATATATATATATAGTATCTCTTTCTTGACTTATACATGTGTGACCAATTAAAGGCATGCCTCTTGCAGTAGCACTGACTAATTTTTTTAAGAGAAATCAAAGCAAAGCAAAGAAATAAATGTACATAGGGAAAATTATAAGAATTGATGGAAAGTAAATAAAAGAAAAAGAGATGGAGAATTTTTAGTAACCATCATTTCGGCATCTTCAAAAGTCTACAAATTTAATTAAAAGGGTACAGGTTGATGCTGTTATGGGACTACCACTAACTATACTTATGTAAGCATTCTGTTCCTTTAGGTGCTCCAATGCTATGCATATTATATCCTAAGAGCATCCAAACTACATTCCACTATTTGGCAATGTTTTATTAACATACCTTTTTTAATCTTTATTTCTCCTCTAGTCCTCTAGACATTTATGTGCCAGCCAGCTGCAATGTGCATTATAGACAACTATGGTGTAAAGTGGGTGCTGGTTCTCTAATTTTTCTGCCGCTACATTAAATATTGCACTATAGTGAATAGTGGTCCATCCAACCTTTTCTTTTGTTTTATTTTTAACTTTTATTTTATTTTTTCCTCTCATGCTGTTGATCATTAATTATACATAAGTTGTACATGCATAGAAGAAAGGATAAGGTCTAATGATTGATATTTATTCTTTCTCAGGAACTGATTGATCATTCTTATTCCAAGCTGCATGTACTTTATCCATTTTGTCATGCCAAAGTATGATTTTGTTTGACGGATGATGATTGCATGTCTCCCCTCATGAGTCATGAGTTCCCACTTTACATATTTAATATGACAATATACATACTATGAATCATATGCCATCTTGGTTACAAGAAAATTTTCTGCATATATTTTATAGGAGTCTACCACGCTCGTCAATATCGCAAATCAAATTATAAACTCGTAAGAGTTTAAATGTTTACCTCATAATAATAGATTCGAATGAGTAGACTGTGTATACTTAATTCGTTAGTACCGTTAAACTCGATTAAAATAATAAATTTCACAGCAAAATTGTAGATTCAATGATTTAGATAAAAAAGATAGGATTTGAAGGATCATTTTGAGAAAAAAATATGGAGAAATAAGTGAGACCATCACTTATATAAACACCCCACAATTCTTCCATCCGTAAGAATCCAAATCACACACACACACACACACACACACATATATATTATATATATATATATATATATATATATATGTTAGATAATTCTAATAATTAATGAGTTTGTTTATATTTTTGAACAAATTAAGCCTTTCATATTTTTTATTCTTTCTCCTTATAAGGATTTTTTTTTTCTATATAGTAGTTTTTACATTTTTGGGTTTGTAAATACAAATAGTCAAATTTTTTAAGATAACATTTTATACTAAAGATATATAATAGTTATTTTATAATAAAATTATTTGGAGCATAAATTTTATGAGTTTACAATGTGATTTTTCGATACGAATACTCGTAAACTTTTATTATATCTTTTTCACATATCCTGCAACCCTTATTTGAAAGGATAATCAATTTGAAGATTAGAATTCTGTAAACAGATTTGTTGAAAGGAAGTAAAAAATTAGTAATACAATTCAAATTGGATTAATCAGAATTCATGGAATTTCTCAACACCATAATTAATTTTGAAAAAAAAAAAGTGCATTGACTGTCGTAGCTACATGAAAAGAACAATGCTCAAAATGATTCAATTCCACATTGCAAACTGAAGCAACTGTATAATTTAATGCAATAGTGGTTTTGCGTATGCATTAACAATATCAGATATGCATCACTAAAACCTAAATGGACTAATTTACTTTATGCATCCTAAAACCTAAATGGACTAATTTAAAGTAAATTCAAAGAGTCATGAAAAAACTTTCTTTTAAAATAAAAAAGAATCCTAAACCCTATTATTGCATCAATACAAGTGTTTTGCAAGGTGATAGTCCTAGTTGTACATTTAAAAAAAATCTTTAAACAAATTTCACACAAGGCGCTATTTCGTGCCTTTTATTTCAATTTTAGTGGTGTACTTTCTCTGTCAACTGTACTGGAACTTAAAGCCGTAATAGTCGAACAAAAGCAGAGGCTAAATTATGTATGTGAATTTATTTAGTTCGGTACTTTAGTAACTAAATAATCTCGTTAAAATATACAGCGTCATATATTAACTCCTCTCCAAATATATATAAAATTTGAATTCAAAAGTATTAATTTTTAGATTTAACTATAATTTCAATTCGTTAATTCAGTGTTAATATTGGAGGACTGAATTCCATTGGCGTTCCACAGGGATCCCAATATCCGACTTTATCCAGTGGAAAGGAAAAGAAAAAGAAAAGCTAAAGAATNATATATATATATATATTGTTTCTTCGATCTTATCCAATGAATAGACACACCACCTTACATGCAAAGTCGGGAGAAGGAAAGAATAACAAAAAGTTTCTTCTCAATTCCTTTCAGTGACCTGGTCCTTTCAAGGTTCTCAATCAAACTAATTCAGATCACTCTAAACCAAATTAGAAATCCCAACCTTAGAATAAGCGTTTTAGTGCTTATATCGATCACACTCTTCGGCTTTAGAGCTTCATTCCAGTGATGGGCTCCTATCAAACATAAAAACATTTTTCCAAACTTGAGGTTCAAAGAGAGAATTTCAAGATGAAATCTCAGTAACCTTCTTTGTTGATAGAAGATAAATTAAACCTTAACATTCGTCCTTTAGACGAGAACTTAACAGATGAATCTAGAGAATTTTTGTTTTCAGACCCCAAAAAGTCGACATTGTAGTAAGACATTTTTTTATAATAAATAGCGAAAAATGTCATGCCACGACTGGCAATCTCTTGCCAAAGTTGTTTGCAAGGAAATTTTATAATTTTTGTACTTGTCCAATGGCCGCTCTCAAAAGCATTTTGGTCCCCCAGAGTTGTTACTAACTTGCTATAAAATCTAGTCTTGCACATAATTTGGTTGAAAATACAACATTTATATTTGGATCTAGGATAGTGAACGCAGAACGCAAAAGAAACAACATAAAATCTTAAATAGAACTTAGTTTCAAGATAGTGATACCACTAAACCAGTCAGAATAAGTTAAGAATCAAATTAGAGTTGATAAACATAAGCCTTCAAATCCTATTCCCTTAACAGGCAAGTTTCTCTCCAAAACCAAACCGAGTTCTCACACATGGGACTCCGTTTTCTTCTAAAAGATGGATAGCAGCCATGATATGCACTTGGAACCCACTCAAGAGACAATGCCATCATTCAGAGACAAGCCAGCCAATTGATCTGCAGGCGCATTGGACTGCTGCTGCACAACGTTCCTCAGGACCTCCATGGCCTCTGCAACCTTTGATCTCAAAGCATCTGGGGACTCGAGCAGGTGCAGGACTTCAGTCTGGTCCATTTCCAGAAGCATTCCAGTCACTTTGGCCGCATGATCATGTTCAATTTGCTCTACAAGTGGATACAAACTTTCGCCAAGCATCTAACAAAGTTCACGTTGTAAGCCATTAATGACTGATGAAATGTAAAGATCACGGACAATGAAATTTAACATGTGCAACGTCACGGATTTGTTCAATATTAGTCATTATGGATTAACTTATTCATATGCACTAATGAAATACTGGAGTCAGCAGAACCTTAAAAGAAATTTCATAATAAACATGAACAGTAGAAGCATGACAACATAATGACCTTCCAATGCAACAGTACTCGAAATCCAGATAAGAAATGCATAATATATATGATACTGTCAGTAATTACACAGATAGCATGTATTATAAGAGAACATACCGTTCTTTGCTGCTCTGGGGTCGCATTTGTAAGAGCTGAAGTTAGTTGCACAATAGGAATTGGGTGTGACATTGCACTCTCTCGTATAGGCATGCCTCCCATATCATAAGGAGAAATCATTCCACCAACATTAGGCATGGCATCAGGCATGTTGCGTCCAGGAGGGTAGCGATAGACACGTCCCCTTGGAAACATCTGAAGAACAGTAAAGTAAAACAGTAAGAAAGTACATTAACAGTATTGACAAGAAAACAATTCTTACCTAGGAAATTAAGTCCCTATACAAATCAATACATAAAATTACAAGAAACTAATCAAAATTATGCATAATGCTAAACATTCTGACATAAAAGAACAGAACAAAATGTCTGTCCTTTAGCACCAGGCTTTTGTTATTGTTTTTGGACGCCCTTGCAAGATGTAGCTTCTCAGCTTATGATGCAGGAATCTTATCCGGATTCCCTCCGATACCGACTTGAGGGACTATCCCTTTATTACATTATGTTGATGATACATTATGTTTTAAAGGGGCTCATTCTCAGCAACAGGGAGGATTTCTATGATCATTGGCATATTTGAGGATTTATCAGGATTGTACATTAACCACTCAACTCCGCCTATGTTTATAGCCGGTCCCAAGCCCGGATAAAGGAGGAGGGTTGTGTTAGGCCTCGACAGCCAACGTAAAACCTCGTCGAATCTCATGAACATGGATCAACGAATCGCAATGGCATCGTATGATCCATGTAGCCGACCCCACCTAGTGGGATTAAGGCTTTGTTGTTGTTGTTGTTGTTGTTGTTGTACATTAACCACTCAAAGTCATCATTTGTCCCTTTCGGCATGGAGGATAATGAGGTGCTTCAAATGTTCTATGGAGTTTAGTGCAGCAATTTGCAGCCTTCCTTTGTCATATTATGGGCCTCCCTTCATCCAACAACTGGATATTATCTCAAGACTAAAATTCCAAGGTGTAACGTGTAAGACATAGATTGCAGGGGTGGAAGACTGATTTTAATAAAATCAGTTATGTCCTATATACCTGAATATTATATGCCAATTTTCAGGATGCCCGATGGAGTGATTCAGTGTATAGATACCCATGAAAATTTCTATGGTGACATTGACGTATGTAGACCAACCTTGTAATATATGGGCCTCCCTTCGCCCAACAACTGGATATTATCTCAAGATTAAAATTCCAAGGTGTAACGTGTAAGGCACAGATTGCAGGGGTGGAAGACTGATTTTAATAAAATCAGTTATGTCCTCTATACCTGAATATTATATGCCAATTTTCAGGATGTCCGATGGAGTTATTCAGTGTATAGATACCCATGAAAATTTCTATGGTGACATTGACGTATGTAGACCAACCTTGGAAGGCGATCTAGGGTTTCGATCTCTTTTAACAATGAATGAGACTCTTCTTTCTAAGTCGGCTGTCCATATTATGAGACATGATACTTATCTTTGGTCCTCGGTGATAACCATTTCTTTGGACACATTTGATCTTGGGAAAGAAGAATGACGATCCTATTTGGAGCTTCCTGTTTTTGGAGGAGAGTTATAACAGTGACGACACACCTAAGGCCTTTTTTCAGGCTTCTCTGGGTTCTGGTAAAGATTTTAGATTTTGGGAGGATCCATCGACTATAAATGACCCACTATCTAGTTTGTTCCTGAGCTGTTTGCACTGGCCCAGGATTCCATAATTGCCAATTATTGGTCAGGGAATTTACTATCTAATGGCATCTGGACGCCGCAATTTGCCTGGTCATTCCCAAAGCAGCTAGTGGAGGGCTTTCTGCTTCCTATAGGTCATTTGGAGAGCAAAGCTCACACTCTTGACAGGATGCATGGATTTAGTTTGCCAAAAAATTCTCTGCTCAAAATGTGTACAAACTGCTAGATATGAACACCCGCCTGCAAGATGATGACCTACAGACTGACTGCAGCTGATCTGGCAAACACAAAGCCCGGTGAGGATAAATTTTTTGCTTGGTCAATGTGACAAACGAGACTCCCAACTCAATGCTATATATTAAGATGGACGCATAAGGGGAACACTTCTTGTATCTTCTGTGGTGCACCGGATGAGGATATCAATCACCTATTTTTCGACAGCATAGTAGCAAGAGAAGTATCAGATCAAGATGCTCATGGATTGCTACCAGCTCATCAATGGACTTTTGGAGCACTTTCAATCTGGCAGGTGGGATGTACAGATGCATGTCTATGTCCCAAGACAACATCGAGGGCCTCTTTTTGCTTTCTTGTGGTTTATTTGGGTCCAGTGTAATATTATTTTTTGAGGTGAAAGATTGTAAAGAATATAAATACAAAGATGTTCTTCTTCCTGTCTGCTTAAGCTTTTAGAACTATTGGTAATACATCTGAATTCACATAGTATTAGAACAAGAGGTCTTGAGTTCAAATCTCAAAGAAGCTCATATTAAAAAACATTTCCTCTCTTAGTGTTTCATGTGTTGGGCTTTGGGCTAGACCAAAATTGCCAAAAGCCCAAGCGCGAGGGGGAGTGTTAAGAATGTAAATACAAAAATGTTCTTCATATCAGCTTAAGATTTTAGAACTATTGGTAGCACATCTAATTTCAGAGATGCTATGTTGAAAATGTTGTTAATTTAGCAAATAGCACTGTGAGAGTAGTATAAAAAATCGCACCATACTTTGAAGTGTGTATGTAATACAATTAGTCTTTTAATAAAATGGGTGGCTACACAAGGTAGCCGTCCTTCCTATCTCATAAAGAAGTCCACGAAATATGTAAACATTAAATAAAGCCAGTCAGTAATGCTTACAAGTTACAACTCAACTGTCAAAAACAATTACGACTTAATAAAATGGATGGTTACCTATACTTCCTCAAAAAAATAACTGTAAAAAAACTTCTCAAAATTCCTTGTAAGAAAAGCTTTTTTGTTTTTTCTGAAGGCAAGGAGGATGGCAGATTTGTATCTGGCATCCATTTTATTAATAATCTAAAAATTTACAAAGTATTCATGTACAAGTATGAATGTGAAATCTTAGTTCATGTACATGTAAGAAAAGCTTTTACTTTTTTTGAGACGAACAGTTTTTTTTAAGAAGAAAAGCTTTTATTTTATGGCATCAGATGTAGTGAGATTGAATATAATCAAGAAGTTACACCCTATACTGGTGCAAATTGTCAGCAACAGACAACCATCCTGTTGCCTACTATGATTTAATGTGAAACCCAGTCAAACATCCCAAATCCCGAAACAGTCAAGAGGTTAAGACCAAGCCATTTCCCAGCGGAAAATTCCTGGCTGTGGCTTAGCAGTCCAAATAACTTCATTCACAGGTCCAAGAAATCAGTTATTTTATTACTGCAGCTAAGATTTTTGCGCAATATATAGAAGTTTAAGACCTAATTGTTGCCCTAACCTGATGAATATCAGACGCAGTCACATCAACTTAAAACGGTTACTTTTTAGCTTAAAACAATCAATATCCCATTTCACAGTCCCCAACATTCATATAAAAATCAATTTCAAAATTTCTTTTGGGTTGAAGAATCCACATAAATTGATATACAATGATGAAAGGAAGAATAAGATAAGATTAGTTAGATACCTGTTGCTGCATTAAAGGCATGGGTTGCTGAGATTGCTGCACAGGTCCAGATCCACCACGTCTACCGCCTGGGCGTTGAACCTGCTGACCTTGCTGAACTAAAGGCACAAAGAAATTTGGCATCGGAGCCCCACCAGGTCTCATTCCAGGGACAAGCTGTTGCTGGAAACCAAAACCAGTCTGCAAAGTAAAAGTAAACAACATGTTTCATTGTCAGTGATTAATTCTCGTGCACATAATTAGCAATTGTAACTGGAATGATTTAAGACTAAATTTCAATCAGACCCTCCAAAAGAAACAAGTGGAGGAATAATAAACAATGAAATGTGGTTCATTGTCAGTGAGTCCATCACATAATATAAGATATCTTTTTCCTAGTGGAAAAAGTAATATATTGTTTCTATAGTCATGAATGCATCACATTCACATTTTTTAGGGGTATCATATTTACATTATTTAATCAGTATTATGACACCACATTTGACGGAACAAGTCATTCTTTATAGTACAAACGGAAAGACATAAATATCAAAGTTTGTAATACAATTCGTTACATATAGTGGTCATTAAATTGGTATTTTTATCTCAAAGGAATATAGAATGCAAAGCTAGTATAAACACAAAAGGAATATAGTTTTAGGATTGAATAAATAACCCAATCAGAAAAGGCGAAGAAATATATTTGATAAACATCACAAAATTACAAAATTCAATTCACTGAAAGAGCTCAGAACACAACCAACAAAAAATAACAAGGAAAATGAAGATAGCTTCTTCATCATTGCCAAAGTTGGATATTTTGTCAAATGGTTATCGCCCATTTTTTTTAATTTGGGTCTCACTTATATATTGAAGCACTAGAGCAACTGGCTTATTAAAAAGAAGGAAGCCTAACTCCCATCCTCTACAATATTTTCTTTATAGACCAGCCTCTACAATTTTAGACAATACTCCAGTGATCTCTCAGTACACATCAAAAGCCTTAACCCCTTATTTTGTGACAAAAGCTTGAAAACTATGTCAAATTCTTCATGAAGGAAACTGTCAAACTTTAAATATAACCAACATAAAGATAATAATAACCTCATGTCCATGTTCCCTTTAATAGAAAATGAGGATCCAGAATAACACAAAAGAATGATGTCATAAAAAGTTCCAACTAATCATCAAGCCTAATATCATTAAGCATGGACAGTTGTTCAATGGTGAATGAGTCCCACACAAACATAAACATTGAAGACCATAGGAGATTGTCACTGGTAAACAAGCATCAGTACAAAGATTTTAAACTCTAACTTTTTTAAAATAACCAAGCTATTTCTTTGTGATCGTAATTGAAGCATGTCATATCTTTTTCAGGAAAAAAAAACAAATAGACGTCTGCATCTAATTACACAGTTCCTCTACTGACACGTCTCTACTACTAATATTCTGAACTTAAGACAAAGGTGTGAAGTTTACTTTTCGAAAGCGCTGTAACATACACTAAAGTTCTTATCTAATTATAACAAAAACTTTAGAGCAACTGCACCATTTAGAATTATTGAACATCAAGAAAACAAAAAGAAATAATGGAAATTAGCCCTTGGGAACGAGGACTCAGTATACCAACATAGTGGGGTTTTGTAGAAGTTTTGTTTAAATATCAAGCAAACATCATTGAGCAAGCAGATTTTACAAAATGTCAACAAATGCTGTCATAGAGATCTAAACTATCCTTCTTCTGACAATTTTTCCAATTTTTAAATGGAATTACTTGAACACCTTATACTTGCATCCGCCTTTACATTACACAATTTCTCCAGTGGTTACCAAATGCCAGATGTTCACTATATCATGTGATTTGCCTACACAAATTCTTTTGCTTTTATATTAGAGTTAATTCCTTTTACCTCCCTTGTACTATAGAGTTTTTCCATATCTAACCCTGTATTATAAAAAATGACAATTGCCTCCCTGAACTATCTCCATGCTTCCGTATAAGTCCTTCCGTCAACCTCTGGTTCTATTTCTGTTAAAGGTGATTATGCAATGACAATTTTGCCCTCTCAACTTGTGGACTTATAACACTTGAATACTTCAGACGTCCCTCAGTCAAGTTCCTTCGGACGTTCGCCACCACCTGTGGCCGCCCGACCTTGACATGAGTACCTCTCTTCAACTGATCTCTGGTCGTCCGCTGACTCACTTCAGTCTCCTGGATGCCCACATTCCAGTTGAAGAGTGCGGTCAAGCTCCTTCGGTCGACCTATATTGAAGGAAGGTGCATGAGAAGAGGGATCAGGGGTTGACTGGTCGACCAAAGATGAAGGAAGGACGACCAGAGTAAAAGGCTTAACTGGAGAGGTCGCTCGATGATGAGGAATGAGCAACCGAAGNACGACCAAAGCAGAAGGCAGGTGGATGAGCGGTCGACCGCAGGTTGAGTGCAGGCGACCGGTTGACATCAGAAGAAGACAAAGGACGTCCGGAGTCTTGGTGAGAAGACGAGTGGGCGCCCAGGAGCTTGTCTGAGCTGATGGAAGCTGAGGATCGGGCGACCGCAGGATTGGTGGAAGACCGATGAAGTGTCAGAGGTCGTCCGAAGTCTGAGGAAGACAGAAGAGCGGTCGGCCAAGAAGTCTGACATGAGAAGGAATGGGTGGTGGCGGACGACCGTTGGAGCTTGACAGGATGCTGAAGTGAGTCAGTGGGCGACCAGAGATGGGTGATAGCTGGTGAAGGACAAGATCAGTCGACTGAAGATGAAGCGCGGGCGACCGAAGAAGCTTGACCGGACTCTTCAATTGGAGAGTGGGCGTCCATGAGGCTGAAGTGAGTCAGCGGGGGACCAGAGATCAGTTGAAGAGAGGTACTCATGTCAAGGTCGGGCGGCCACAGGTGGTGGCGGACGTCCGAAGGAACTTGACCTAGGGACATCCGAAGTATTCAAGTATTATAAGTCCACAAGTTGAGAGGGCAAAATTGTCATTGCATAATCACCTTTAACAGAAATAGAACCAGAGGTTGATTGAAGGACTTATACGAAAGCATGGAGATAGTTCAGGGGGCGATTGTCATTTTTTATAATAGAGGGTTAGATAAGGAAAAACTCTATAGTACAAGGGAGGTAAAAGGAACTAACCCTTTATATTAATAACAAGGAACTCAAGTGGAAGATATTGAACATCTTTTTTACAAATGTCCGATTGCGAGAAGGGTTTGGAAGGAGGCAGGTTGTGAATGGTTAAATATACGATCAGCAACAGATATTTGGCACTCCTTTAGATTTGATGGACAAGATTAAAACATACAAAAATATGTTTCCCAAGGTTGCCGAACAATTCCATTTGCATATCTTTGGTCTCTCTGGTTCCAAAGGAATGGATGTATTTTTAAAGGAGAACGATGTTATGTTGAAAACATTGTATCACTGGCTAGGTCCATGGTGAGAGAGTGGTCGGCGAGATAACTCATATAACTTTGTAAAATTTTACGAGATAATTTGTCCTGTATGTTACATCAATGTGATTACAAAGATAATTTATCCTGAAAAAACAACCAGGAGTGCAAAGAAAAAAACTTCCATCTTGTAAAATTTATCTAGGTAAAAAAAAAGATTCATACTTGCAGCATAATTAGCAGACAAATTATGCAGCAAAGATTTTATACTAATATTGTGATAAAGAAAATCATTTTAGAACCCAGCCAACAAAATAACAACAAAGTAATTACCTGTTGAGGAATAAGAGTTGGAGGACCTTGACCATAGAAAATTTGTTGACCAAGGCCAGGAGCTCCAGGAGGATACATAGGAACACGTGGCCCAACAGCTGGAACCATTGCTACAGGCCTCATTTGTGAAAATTGCGCCTGAGCATTGAACAAGAATACTCTATAACCAGTAGTACATGTAATAGAATAAGCAGAAAATACAGGAGTTGTTCATTAGATATTTCAAACAATAAATAACATCGAAAGCATCTAACAAGAGACCACTTGATTTCGTGCATAACCTTTAAACATGTTCACGTTGTCTACAACAAGTCGGAAACATGTTCACATTGTCTACAACAAGTCGGAAACAATAATGATCAATGATACTGACAAAAGGAAAGTAGCATGCTCAAATGGCAACGGTAAACACCAAAAACTATCTTAAAAGTTTTGCACTTTTGTTTAATCCAGGTATATCTAAAATCTAACAGCAAGATTGCAGGACACAAACAGGCAGAAGGGCGACTAGTACACCAATGGTCATATTTACTTCAGGTCTCAAATAGCCATCATAATATTTTATGTTTCAGAAATGCAATTGTGATGTCAGAAGGTGCGGCAACCTCCTAGTAGTTCAACTGACTCCATTAAAATCAAGAAGTCGCTGGGAATGTCATATTGAATCTTCAGTTTGCCCATGTTAACAAAATTCTAAAAGGCACAAGTTGCACACCAATAACACATCTCCCAAGTCAAAGTTTGGAGCTTGACTTGAGGGGGAAAAGCAAAAAAAAAATTGAAGCTGCTGGACATAAGCCTAGATTAGTTATGCCAACGAAAACCTAATAGTATAAGCATTTGATTATGCTAGAAACTCCAAATACATGGTAACAGTAATCCCATTAGAAATTTATCAACTTTTGAGGGAAATTAGCTTGCATGCCCTTAAAAAGTAGCTAATAAAAAGCTAGCATGATAATGACTGAATTAAACAACTGACTAATAGGTAGCAAGATGACATCCAGAAAGCAAACAAATTTTCATCACAAAGATCACCTTCATTAGCCAACTAGTTTATTATTTAATTTTCGATATCAGAACAAAAAAATAGTATACCTGCAGCCTAGCTCTTCTGTCTTCTTTGCGTTGTGCAAGGGCTACATAGAGTGGCTTCCCACAAACCATCTTTCCGTTCATTTCTGAAAGCTACAGAAAAGTAGGAAAAGAAAAATCAGTTGTGATCCACACACACAAATATATTTGCAAACACGAGAAATGAGTATTAACTTACAGCTCTAGTAGCCTCCTCAGGAGAAGAGAAAGCAACAAATCCAGAACCTCTACTTATACCATTAGGATCCCGCATAACCTGAATATCATCATATATCAGCAACATTTTGAACAAGACCCGGATAAAAGGTGATGGAGCACCTGTGAATAAATATATTAGCATTCAAATGTAACAACCTTGCAAGAAGTAATTGTGCCATAGGATTCAAACAGTTCTTTCAACTTTTCATCTCCAATACTATCATCTAAATTCTTCAAATATAAGTTAAGGCCTTGATATTTGTCCACTGCCTCCTTTGCACTTTGCTCAAACCTCCCTTTCAGCTCCATCTCCCTTTCGGATTTCTTTTGTGCCCTTCCAACATACCACTCCTTGTCATCAAACTTCTGACCATTGAGTTCCTCAACTGCCTGAGCAGCAGAATCTGGATCATCAAAGTTAACAAAACCAAAGCATTTCGACTTTCCATCCCCCTCTGTCATAACAATGGCACTTGTAATTGTGCCATATTTTCCAAAAACTTTTAGTAAATCATCTTTCGTAGTAGACTCAGACAAATTCTTCACAAAAATATTTTTAAATTTTGTCTTATCGACTGAACTTTCCCTTTCCTGTTTGCGAAGGAAAGGACCAACATACACTTTGTTATCATTAATAAGCATGCCATTTAGCTTGCTAATTGCATTTTGTGCTGCCTGCTCTTCATCAAACTGAACAAAACCATAGCCTTTTGACTGTCCAGATGCATCTGTGGCAACTTTGCAGGACATAATATTGCCAAATGCTGAGAAAGTATCATACAATGCTTTGTTGTCAATTGACTTATCTAAGTTCTGCACAAGAGTTAAGAGATAATTATCAAGATTGAATATTGTGGGATGTATCTAAGGAATAAAACTCACTCTCAAGCATCGGGAAACACAGAACAAAATAACAATATGTACCTTAATAAATATATTTGCTGACCCACTTCTACGTGTGCTGGGGTCACGGTTTGAATACATTACTCGGATAGGCTTATTATTCAGAGGGGTAAAGTTCAGTACATCCAATGCCCTAGCAGCTGTCAGTATAGAAGAAAAAGGTATAACACATTAAACATTTTGGATACATCAAAAGTAGGCCGGATCATAATATTATATATCACTGATAGTCTTCTATATATTTTACATATATGAATATCAACATAGCAGTGCACAATTTGCACTAACTAAAAAAAGGACCAGATAGAATAACTATATCTGAACAAAAGAAAATGTTAATCAAAAGAGTTCTACCATGCTTTTTATGTGCACCAAGTCCTAAATGTTACAAATAAATTTGGAACACCTTTCAATAGAAATGATGAGATATGATTTCAGCACCAGATGCATTCAATAAGACGACACTTTAGGGCATATCACATATTGGAACTTGAAACATTGACCTCCTTGAACATCTGACACTCTCTTACTTAAAGTTTGAAATATTTGTCCTCAATTACGAACATGGAGAACACATGTGAACAAAACATTAATCTCCAAATCCAATTACATGATCTAAATCCCAAAAGAAATGGGTCCAGAAGTTACAAGTATAAAAAAAGTGTTAATTATTTGAATCCTTTGAGAGGACAATTAAGACCAACTACAAGTTGTTTTGGTTCCTACATAGCACATCTAATAAGTTCATAAGCTTTAATATGGTTAGAATAGATTGCTTCCATCAGTTCGCTATATTCCACTTATGGCCCATTCATATTTACCCTTCTTATAAGAAAAAGAATATGTCTTCCTCCCATTACTTTTGGCTAAAACATTACCTTCCTCTTCTCAACATACTTGGGGACTTGGCTTTTCCTCCTGTTGTTACTGACTCAGAAAGGTGTCCAACCTCAGACCCCTTTCTCAGACAACTGTCCCTAATAGCATCCATTTCCTAACTATTTCCACTTCCAAACAGATCCATTTGTGCTCGACTCTGTCCAGTCTCCTGTTAGGGAGTCCCTTCCTCAAACATTAATGGGCCCAGGCATATTTACCCTTCATATAAGAAAAAGAACATGTCTTCCTCCGCATTATTGGCTAAATCATCAACTTCCTCTAACGCATTTGGGGACTTGGCTCCTCCTGTCATTCCTGACTCAGAAAGGTGTCCAACCCCAGAACCCTCTCTCAGACAACTGTCCCTAGTAGCAGCTAGTTCCTATAAATATTTCCACTTCCGAACAGATCCAATTGTGCTCGACTCCGTCCAGTCTCCTGTTACGGAGACCTCCCTCAAACACTAATGGCCCAGGCACATTTACCCTTCATAAGAAAAAGATGTCTTCCTCACATTATTTTCAGCTAAAGCATCAACTTCCTCTTCCCAATGCATTTGGGGACTTGGCTTTTCCTCCTGTCGTTCCTGACTCAGAGAGGTGTCCAACCCCAGACCCAACTCCTTAGACACCTGTCCTAAGAGCAGCTATTTCCTATAACTATTTCCATTTCAGAGCAGATCCAATTGTGCTCAACTCCGTCCGGTCACCTGTTGGGGAGACCCTCCCTCAAACACTGTCACCCCCTTTCCTCCTACAAGAATTTTGTATAGTGGCTGTCGAGATTTCAGTTTGAGGTTTCATTCGTTCCAAGACTTCTACAGGGGCCGGCAGCTGGGTTACAAGAAACCGTACTCATTGCTCTTGCAGCAACACGCACTTTGTACCTTGATGGTACCTACACCTCGATGGGGGTAATCTTTGGCCAAGCTGAACGTCCGACTGATGCTTATTTTGTGAACAAAAAATAGTTTCACCAAATTAGAAAAACAATCTTTCACAAACTAACAGAGAATGCCTAGCTGTTAACTTCTGAATCATAGATATTCTATAGGCATAGTGATTTTGGGTTTTCTTTGCGTTACAAAAAGGCAAAAACATTTGGACTGCAGCCTTTAAGTTAGGTTAGAACTGACAAATTCCATGATTTTTAGTTTATATGCAAGATTTTGGATATAGGTTGCAACATTTTGTATATCCAAAAAATAATTTCAGTAGGTGATTTTGTGTTAAAGTAGCATACGGTTCTAATATTCCAATTTCCAAATTCATCTTTTCTGCTTTTATGGAAATGAACCAAAATCATTTAGTTATTAAGATCATACTGTAGATTTTCTGAGTAAATGTGTAACCCAATAGTACACAGCCTATATAAACAAAATATATTTGTTCAAATAGGTTAAAAATAAATAAGTACTTACTAAAAACACTACTAAATATCTGTTTATGCCATTTTAATCCATTCACATGGTTTGTCAAACAGCTGACAGTTTAGAGTAATCTTGACTCATACTCTCCCAACTTTGCCTCTATCATGTTTTAGTCCTCCGAATTTATTTTGTAAGAAAATAGTTCTGGGTCATAAAATTTGTAACAAGCTATCTCTATAACATTCAATAGCAAGTTTCTAGGTTACTTTGCTGGACTGGATGCCTCATGACATCCAAGTAGGACAGGACAGACTTTGTAGTAAACATATTAATATAAGATCAAATAATATATATCTAAAGATACCCCTCTCCCACATCCATGAGAAAAGTAAGGAGTCCCTTCCCCATTGTATTTCCAACACACACACACACACACGGGCTAAATGTAGGTAGACAGAGCACATCTTAGCCTTTAGATGTAAAATCTTTTTTGAGAGGCTTTAGATGTAAAATTAATGGCAGATCAACTAAGTCATCTTTTATTATGACTATAAGATCTGCCATTAGGTGCATTTAATCCATATATATACACAATACGTATACGCATACTTCCGCGCGCGCGCACACACACAACACTACACACACGAGTCACATCCTAGTTGAATGCAAGTTGGGTGTCAAATGGCAGCAACTTCAGTTAAGTAACCTATTAACATATTAACCGATTATTATAGGTATTCTCAAAAGACCTGCTATTATAGACTAGTCGGGTCATTTTTATCCAAGTTGTAACTATGATGACTATTGTGTTAAAAAATAAAGTCTAGGGACCAAACTGCCATATAGGCAAAGTTGATTACTATGGTTGAAAATTACTATAGCAAGTTATAAAATAATATCTAAAGTCCACTAAGTTCACTAATCTTGTCAGCGCTAAGCCTTCCAAATAAATACTCTCGGTCACGAATTAGAATCCGAGATGTCTGATTTGTTTCCTAAATTACATACGAACTAACCATTTTCCATAATAAAATATATTATTGCATTCTTTTCATCAATTTTATGATCTTACGAAAACAGATTCTAAGATAATTAGATCAAAGATAAATCTTCATACACAATAAAGAGGAAGATCAGAGATAATATGTCAATTCACTGAATTCAAATATAAATCAATGATATGTTATCTAAGAGAACAATTTTGTTCAACTTGATTTAAAAAGACAAGCACTATTTCTAGAAAAATATTACTAAATCTAATTTTATGCCATTTTAAAACTTCCAGCCACCTAATGCTTTTTCACGTGGCTTGTCAAACTGCCAACAATTTAAGATATAAAATAAATTTGCTGTGTCAAACTTAGCATAAAGCTTTCCATATAAACATATTCTCCTCCTACACACTTCTATAGACATTACATTTACTTCTCCTTATAGAAAACATTTGTTACCGACTTAATCAAGTGTACAGATTCCTTTCCCAAAATTATATCTAAAATAACGTTGACCAAACAAATTTCTTGCACTTATTTTAGGATGATACGCAAACGAATTCTATGATAATATTGTAAAAAAATAAATCACAAACAGTAAGCGGTGTTGCGGTAACTACTAAATAGGTATTCCGTTCTTTCTGATGAGAAAGCTGCTAACCATCGACGGGGTTGCTGAAGTTGACGTAGGCATATCCAAGGGAGCGGCGGGGATTGATGTCCCGGCCCAC
>LTAE01002385.1:15521-41227 GCA_001647135.1 Pontederia paniculata | reverse complement strand
ATCACTTCGGTTAACCTGGCCAACGATTTCCGGCTCCGGAACGCGAAGGGGTACCCCGGCCGCCGGCTGGTGATGCTGGACGAGGCCAACACCACGGACGTCGTGCTCCCTGGGGGCGTCACCATCCATGGGGTCTCCAAGGACATCGGCTTTGATAAGGGCGACCGGATGCGCTTCCGGTCCGACGTGATCGAGTTCAATCAGGTGAGTGGGTTGTCGTCATCGGCCGCGTGATTCCTCAAGACTTTACTCTGTTTTGATGCAAATTCGCCTTTTTTTCTATCACGATGGAAGATTTTGATGCGTGTGTAAATTGGTTGGGTAGCGGGTAGAATTTTTATCCGGCGATTGAGAAGTACAGTTGTTGGAGAACTCCCCCAATTTTTTTCTAATTGGTTATATCAGTCAGCAATTGAAGAGGATCAAGTGGAGTTGGTTGTGATTAATGAACTATGCCCAGTCTGTCATTGCAGATGTAGTGTCAAAAGCCTTTTTTTTTTTCTCTTGTGCAATCCGATTACTGTGTTTGTTTTAGTTCTGATAAATTTTCTAGGGCTTTAGAGAATTGGAGCTTAGGGATCATCCGTGGAGACTCGAACAGTTCTAATCTAAGATGATATATAATTCAATCCGGATAACATTTTACCTCCGCTGCAGTTGTATATTTGTATTTCTGCTGACATCGTTGGAAATTTTTATGGCCAACATGGACACATCAAATGTTTCTTTTTTGCCTTTCTTCTTTATCACTAATCGACGTCAGAAATACTTATTCAGTTTTTTTGTTGTCGCGTACAATTTTTATATGATGTTACTAGTAATGACAACTACCTCTTATCTGACGGCAGATGTCTGAGTTACTCAATCAGAAATGTTCGGTTCAAGGGAAAGTGCCTTCAGGTTATTTCAATGCTCTTTTTGATTTGAGTGGAGCATGGTTGGATGATGCCAAGGGAACAAAAACTCTCGCTTTTGACGGGTACTTCATTTCCTTGTACAATTTTCATCTAAGAGCTTCTCCTCTGGTTCTCCGAGAAGAGGTGAAAAAGGCAGTTCCATCAAAATGGGATCCCGCAGCTCTATGTAGGTAAGTGTATTTTTCTTGAAGAGGAACATCGTATATTGCCCTCTTAGTCCTAGAAATTTGTCAATTCAAGCCATGTTACCTTCTTCCTACTATAATATGGGAGTTAACTACTTTTCATGTAAGCTTGAAGAATTGGCATTGCTAAATTCAGTCTAGTATTCCTTTAAGAATGATAGCACACTGTAAAATATTCTATAGCTGCCAGAACCATTAGTAACTTATCTGTTGACGTGATAAATATTGAGTATCCATTGTCCGACTGTAAGATTATGTTGTAAATGATGTGCAAAATAGTGGCGCTTGAAATCAATAGAGATTGCAGCTATATAGATGTATCTTGTATCTATACATTGAGCCATATTTCTGTTGTGTGACAGGTTCATCAGGACATATGGAACACACATTATTGTAGAGATGGCAATAGGAGGTCAGGATGTGATCAGTGTTAGGCAAAGCCCTTCATCGACAATTTCTCCTGCTGAGCTAAAAGTGCATCTTGAAGATCTTGGAGATTTTCTATTCTCTGATGCGAGTAGCCTTTCTCCTCTACATCGAAAAACTAGAGAAGGCAAGAGCAAGGTGAAAAAATTAAACTGATTTTTTCAGACTTGCGTGTTTGGTGGGTTCCTTAAATTTGATTGACCTATTCCTTTAGTGCAGGTGCCTGAGGTCTTTCTGAGAATTTTGCAGTCAAACAACTTACGATTGCCTATCCAATCGGAAACTTCAACTAAGGAAGTAAGAACAACAAACATATCTTTTTTTTTCCATTGGCATTTCTGATATTTAATTTTGAGATTTGATATAAACAGGGACTTACAGTTATGTGTTCGAAGCGAGGTGGTGATGTATATATCTCCAGTCACTCGAATTGGCTACAAACAGTACAACAACATCCTGATGCCATTATGTTCAAATTTGTCCCTATTACATCTCTTCTAACTGGTGTCCCAGGAAGTGGATACCTTAGCCATGCCATCAATCTCTATCTTCGTTGTAAGTCCTCCACAAATAAAGCAAAAAGGAATCTTTTCTTGGGGAACTTTCTTTTGACTAGGATTAATGTTATTTACCATGGAAACATATAGAATGAAGTAATTTGAAACTTATCAAGCCACTATCAACATCCTATAAGAATCTGTAAAGCATTAGTACGATTTCCCTTTAGCTTGATGTGATAACTTCTCTATATCTTCTGAGGCGTGCTAAACAATTGTTCCTCTCTTCATTCAGACAAACCTGATCCTGATGATTTACAATATTTTTTGGAGTTTCAAGTCTCTAATCAGTGGGCACCGATATTCAATGATCTAGCTCTTGGGCCACAAAGAAGAAAAGCTTCATATCCTCAGTTGCAATTCAGATTTTGGGGTCCGATACTTCATGTCAACACGGATCCGGTACTACTATGTCTCATATTTTATGGAGTAACTTTATTTTTCCATAGTGTCCCTAATGGCTAAAAAGCATTTTGGTTCACCAAAGTTCTATGATATTTCACCTTTGCACGCAAGTTCTTGTATATTCTTATAATAAAAGATAAAAGAAGTGGAAATAAATACTTATAATTGTTATTGCAAGAAAATTTAAGTATTTCCTTATGCCTATGTTGGGTACCTAATTAGATTGGTTAATATGCACCATGTCAAGCTAAAAGACTACTATCATATAGCTTTCAACCACTAAGTGGTTCTTTGTACACAAGGGAATTTAGGGTGTTGTCAAAAGGTTATTATTTTGTGAACAAAGGATGCGAATGAGTAATTCATCAAAATTTCTCAGGACAAATGCTTGGTTACCATCTCCAACAAATTTTTCACTAAATCAAGGCCTTGTCATGGTTAAGAACTTGTATTTTTCTTTTCTTGGCAAAACATGAATTGTTTATTTATTTTTCTAATTAGTGACTTATCTTGAAATATTAAAAAAAGGTGTTTTGTTTGCTAAAGTTCTATGATATTTTGCCTTTGTACTCTGCAAGTTACCCCGATAATGAGTTATTGTATATTCTTATAATAAAACACTAAATAGTGGAAATAAATACTTATGATTGTTATTGCAAGAAAAATATGTATTTCCTTATGCCTGTGTTGAGTATCTAATAATTAAATTTGTTAATATGCATCGCGGCAAGCCAAAAGACTACTAACATAGAGCCTTCGAGCACTAAGTGGTTCTTTTTACACAGGGGATTTAGGGTGTTTAGATAAGGCTATTATTTTGTGAGCAAAAGATGAGAATTAAGTAATTCATCAAAAAATGTTCAAGACAAATGCTTGGTTACCATCTCCAGCAAATTAAGTTTGTCACTAAATCAAAGCCTTGGCATGTCTGCGAGCATGTATTTTCTTTTCTTTGCAAAACATGATTCTTTTTCTAAATTCTCGTAAGTTCTTTTTTTGTTATTTAATTAGTGAATTATCATCAAATGACCTCAGGTGACAACTTATCAGCCAGTAACTGGTCTAAGATTATTCTTAGAGGGAAAGAAGTGCAATCGGTTAGCAATACATGTGCAGCACCTATCGAGTCTCCCCAGTATGTTCAGATCCTCTAGCTCCTCTGTGATGTCGGAGTGGCAAGAATCAGAAGAATCAGATCCAGGATACTTGGAAGCTATTCAATGGAAAAGATACTCCTGTGTCTGTACAGCGGTTGTGAAACACAATCCAGAATGGCTCAAGAAAAAACCTGAAGGTGTATTTGTGGTAACAGGTGCTCAGCTTGTCACCAGAGGAAAATGGCCAAAGAAGGTGCTTCACCTCCGTCTCCTCTACACCCACTTTCCGTATTGTACCATCAGAAAGACAGAATGGGCTCGCGCACCAGCCAACTCTCAGAAGGGAAGCTTCCTGACAACAATAAGCACAACTCTCAGTACACCGTTCATGCAGCGGGATGCATCAGCAGCTCCAAAGCATGAGCCTGGACTTTTGAACTCTGGAGTGTACCCTGATGGCCCTCCTGTTCCAGTGCAGTCGCGGAAGCTCTTAAGGTTTGTGGATATGGCTGAGGTGGTTCGTGGCCCTCACAATGCGCCAGGACATTGGCTGGTCACAGCAGCTAGGCTTATGAAAGAAGGGGGGAAGATTGCCTTACACGTAAAATTTGCTCTCTTGAACTACCCTGCAGAAGCTTAGATGATCAAGTGATGTACATATCCTGAGTTGATTATTTTTTCAATTGTTTTCGATAAATTGTCAGGATAATCCAGTCGACCTGTTTATTGACAGTTGAAAAAAAAAGAAAGCATACTGTATAGATGAATGAAATTTACAAGGGACTTCTAATTCTGCTTTTTCTGGTAGCTTTTGGGGTGGAATGCCGTTAAGGGTTTTATGTTTAGATCTTGGAGTTCTTGGAATTGTGCACAAAGGTTAGATTATGTTGCTAAGCTCAATTGTTGTACACCATGTATCACTTCGGTTAATGATGGTTTATAATGTTTAATAAATTCATTAAGCGGCATGGTTAATATAAATGGAAACGACAATATATATATCGTTAATACGAAAAATATAAATGGAGAGGTTTGGCGAGAACGAGCCGTCAATTAGCAAAAAAGAAAACAAAGATTGATTAACAATTTAACCGTGTATTTGTGTATCTTTTTCATTTTTACGATTGTTCACTAAATATTTTATCATTCCGGTTGTTGCAATCGAAGTGAATATCGAGTGAAATTAGAAAAAAAAAACAAGCGTGTGTCATATAATTTTTTTCTTCAAACATTTAGATTTGTATTTTTTTTATTTAATCTTAAACTATAAATTTATATTTTTTTGTTAAACTTATCCTAATTTGAGACTTAGATACTTTTATAAGTTTCGTCCTATTAATTTTTTTTAATAGTGATGAAATGTCAGATTTACTCTTACCTTTTATTCCAACAAAAATATTTTAATAATCAATATGAGTAACAATGTTTTTAATATTATTTCTTAATAATTAAAAATATTATGCTCATGTAGTTTTTTTTAATCAATATTATAAGTTTGACTTGAACATCGATCCAAATAATTCGACAAGTTACGTCGGACTGATTAACTCAGATAGTCGAGTTGAATAATAATAAATAAGTACAAAATAATAAATTAAGTATAAATCAAATACATGATAGTACATATTTTTTAATTATAACGATATACAATTCTTTAAGTCACAATCCAAAGTTTATAATAATACCGATCATATACAATAAATAGTAATAATCCAAAGTACTAATGTACTTAATTAATTGCTAAACTTTTTTAATTAAATGTAACTATATGAATTCATCGCCGCTTCAAATCTTACTTTTATAACAAACTTTTTTAGGATATAAATGTTAAGCTACATTATTATTATTATTATTATTATTATTATTATTATTATTATTATTATTATTATTATTATTATTATTATTATTATTATTATTATTATTATTATTAGAAAATTTAAATTTTCCTGAGTCCGTCAAAATGTTATTTAGCTCTGCTAAATGTCAAATTGACATAAGCTTAAAGCTAACGTTTGTAAATTTAAGATTACAAATGAAAAAAAGTTATAGTTTAGAGGGTTAGAAGAACCAGAAAAAAACATCGTTATTACTTACTGATACTTTGTTTTCTCTAGCTCCTAAATTTGACCAGTTTCTCAAAACAAGCAATTTGTAACTAGCTTTCTTTATTGAGTTTACTGATAGGAGCAAAATTTTCTTAAGTGAATTCATAATATCATATGCATCGTCAGACAGAAACCAAATCAACTTAATGAAGACGCTATTTTGATAACCCCATTAAAGTCCGACAAAATGCAACTCGACATTAAAACTACTCAAATCAGGACATGGCGAGACATCACAATGCTAATGAGGCACCAAATTCAAGAACTTCAGAGTTGAGGCGAAGAACAATATAACGACTGTTTGCTACAAACGATCACATTGCAGTATCAGTTGCATCACGAGAATAAAGTTGTTCAAAGTAGGATAAAAGTAACTACACAAACTTCAGCATGAAAGCAGACACCATGGTAATCAAGCATAGATTCACTGGCCACCACGGAGGCGAAGAACCAGATGCAGGGTCGACTCCTTTTGAATATTGTAGTCTGCTAGGGTGCGCCCGTCCTCAAGCTGCTTCCCAGCAAAGATGAGCCTCTGCTGGTCCGGAGGAATGCCCTCTTTGTCCTGAATCTTTGCCTTGACGTTGTCAATGGTGTCTGAAGATTCAACCTCAAGGGTAATGGTCTTGCCAGTCAGGGTCTTGACAAAGATCTGCATTCCACCACGAAGGCGGAGGACAAGGTGGAGCGTAGATTCCTTTTGGATGTTGTAATCAGCCAAAGTGCGTCCATCCTCAAGCTGCTTCCCTGCAAAAATGAGCCTTTGCTGGTCCGGGGGGATGCCCTCCTTGTCTTGGATCTTGGCCTTAACATTGTCGATGGTGTCCGATGACTCAACCTCAAGGGTGATCGTTTTGCCAGTCAGCGTCTTCACAAAGATCTGCATACCACCACGAAGGCGGAGGACGAGATGAAGCGTAGATTCCTTCTGGATGTTGTAATCAGCGAGGGTTCGCCCATCTTCCAACTGTTTCCCTGCAAAGATAAGCCTCTGCTGATCTGGAGGAATGCCCTCCTTATCCTGAATCTTTGCCTTGACATTGTCGATGGTGTCCGATGACTCAACCTCAAGGGTGATCGTTTTGCCAGTCAGCGTCTTCACAAAGATCTGCATACCACCACGAAGGCGGAGGACGAGATGAAGCGTAGATTCCTTCTGGATGTTGTAATCAGCGAGGGTTCGCCCATCTTCCAACTGTTTCCCTGCAAAGATAAGCCTTTCGAGTGATTGTCTTGCCGGTCAAGGTTTTCACGAAAATCTGCATGCCGCCACGAAGACGGAGAACAAGGTGGAGTGTGGACTCCTTCTGGATGTTGTAGTCAGCGAGGGTGCGGCCATCCTCCAACTGCTTGCCTGCGAAGATCAAACGCTGCTGGTCTGGGGGGATGCCCTCCTTGTCCTGTATCTTGGCCTTGACATTGTCTATAGTATCTGAAGACTCAACCTCAAGAGTGATTGTCTTGCCAGTCAAGGTCTTCACGAAGATCTGCATGCCTCCACGAAGACGGAGAACAAGGTGGAGTGTTGACTCCTTCTGGATGTTGTAGTCAGCCAGGGTGCGGCCATCCTCGAGTTGTTTGCCAGCAAAGATCAGACGCTGCTGGTCCGGAGGAATTCCCTCCTTGTCCTGAATTTTGGCCTTAACATTGTCGATTGTATCGGATGACTCGACCTCAAGAGTGATGGTCTTCCCGGTCAATGTCTTTACAAAGATTTGCATCTGTAACCATACACAGTATGTTTAGCTAAATCACTGGTAATCATAGGAATAAATGAGATCAGTAAAAAAAGTGAAAATGTGAATACAGAAAGGAAATCAGAACAATTTTTTTGAGAGAAAAATCAGAACAATTTGAATGCTCCAAATCTTTTAGGACATTTGTTTCTGACGAATTTATTTACCTACCTCTCTCTCTCTCTCTTCAAATTTTAATTTAGAATTATAAGCTTGGTTAAATAAGTCATATAAACATTTCTTCAAACAGTAAATCTGAATCAAGATGATGCCCACAAATTTTTGCAAAGTTAATCAACTACAGTCTGGAAACGGTCGAAACTAAAGAGATATTAACACCAGAATAAATATTTAGACCTAGGAACTGCCAGTAATAACCTAGATACAGGGTTAAAAATTGACGAAATCAAGTCCTAAGTATTGAACGATCATGCGAAACTCTAAACCAAAACGACCAAAATAGGAACAAAAACGTAAAAAAAAAGAATCGAACAAAAACAAAACCCTAAAAACCAGTAAAAACTCAGGATTCAACAACAAAACTATCAACACCAAATTTCCATTTCAAAAAAGCGAACTGGATAATAAACAATGGATCTAAATAACTACCCCGAAGATGTAAACTACTGATCATACGCATCATAATGATCCAAAACAACCAACAAACGAATCAGAACAACAAAGACGCCGTAAAATTTCTACGAGTAGAGAAAAATGATCTATAGACGAAACAATTTTGGGGGAAGAAGGAATACCTTTGAAGATTTGAGAGGATTGATCGGTTTTGCTTTCGGAGACGGAGAATAGAACGGAGATGGCGATCGCAACTTCGAAAATAAAATGGTGCAGGAGGAGGCGGCCGAGAGGGGTCTTAATTATAGCGGGTGCCTCGCCAGCTGGTGAGCGAAATGTTCATGAATGAGTTGTGGACACGTCAGGAATTAGTTAAGGTCGGATGGACGGACGGACGACGAAACGTACACGCAAGAGCCGGAATTGGAATTGGAATTGGACTTGGGCTTGGACTTGGAAAGATTCCAAACTGAGGCCACAAGGTAAAACCGTATAATATAGAAAGGTCCCGCAACGGATGCTAGAAATTTCTTCCACGCGGATCCAGAAGTTTCCTTCCTTTCAACCCAACCCATTATTCATAACAATAATAATAATAAATTATTATTGTTATTATTATTATTATAAAAATAAATTATAAGCCCCCATTTTAAATTCACACATGTTGTCTAGTCGTCCATCTTTGGATGGATGGTATACATAAAATCCAGCTAAAATAAACGGTTTTATAATAAAAAATGCTAATTTTGCTACATTACATTACAAATTACGACTTTTTTTGCCCTGTGTGAAAGTTCCCTCTGCTCTACGCCTCTGCCCCTTTCTTTCCCTCACCTCCCTTCCCGTCGCGTGCCTCCCTCCAACAAATATTTGCTCGCTCTTCTCTCTAGTACTTACTTACTGACGGCCCCACTCAAAGGATGAACCCCTCCTCTAACATACATATCAATGGTGTGGATCAAACATAAAAAAAGATCTAACCAATGAGATCAACAATAAAAATGAATGGCATAGATCAATAACTTAATAGATGTATGAAAGAGATCGAGTTGATTAGTTGATCTAACGGATGAGGAAGACAAATGTACTCAAAGGCAAACCCACTCTTTTCATGTTGGGTCCGTCCCTGAATGTACTGTTCATCTTCCTCCTTCAATCGATTGCCGATACCAGTTGCGTGAAAAAGAAACATCAGCAACAGCAGTGTCTGTAAGGATCGTCCGGCAAGGCGTCGCGGATCTCTGGCACCTCCTGGAAGGCAGCAATGTGGGATGGAGATCTTAAGGACGATGCGCTGGATGAAGTTGCAGGCACTAAGAAGAGCTATGGCTGGATGAAGTTGCAGGCACTAAGAAGAGCTATAGCTGGATGAAGTTGCAGGCACTAAGAAGAACTATGGCACAGAGAGTTGCAGAAGCTCATGGAGTTGTCACGGTACTTCGACGATCTTCAGAACGAAGCTCTGATACCAGTGTAGAGTTCTGAAGATGTTGTGTGCATTAGACGCTCCCGGAACAGTGAACAACTCAGCTCTCTATCGAGCACTTAAGTATGCGCTACTATTACCTCAAAGTCGTTCACCCCCTGCCGCATCGTTATCACGTTTCTCGCATGCCCTACGCACATCACATCGTCCCGCGAGATCCGGGCGCCTAGAACGCATCTTCCGTCTCCATCCCGTAGAGAGTGTAAAATGTTCCTCAAGATGACCACGAAGTCATCCAACTAACAAAACTAATTATAAATATTATTATTTAATAAATTATGGATTGCCGCTTGGCATTCCAACATGGTCGTGTTGTGCAACAACACAGTCCGAAAAAGCTTTAAAAAAGAAAGCCCCGAAAAAGCTCCACATGCGCGCTTATCTATGTCAGAAGTCAACTAATGTCTCCTTTTTTTTCTCTGCATCCTTCCCATCTCTTTCCGAAATAGCTCTGCCCACCTCCAATCATGGATGGAAACAAATGTTGAAGCACCCTGCAACACTATTTCATTTTGATTTGTTTTCCGCACAATGGCTTGTTTGTCCAAAATAAACTGATGTGCTTTAATTGTGCACGTGTTGAGAAAACTTGCGTTGCGTTTGAGATTGAAATCAGGTATGGTTACAATGAGTTCCGTCAAATACGAACCATTTGGCGAAATCCAAGGTGAAATCTCACCATCAGAATTTAAGATCACGTGATCCCAATTCTGATGACCTAGGTTCGCAGGAACTTGGTGATTCCACCAACCTCCCATTTTTCCTTTTTTTTTGCATTTTTTGTTGTTGATGTGATAATTTCTTTTTCATTTTCCTCTTTTATTCTTTCTACCCTCACGTTTTTTTTCTTTTCTTTTTTAATTTATTTTAACTTTACCTTCCATTTAAATTATTAACATTTAATCTTATATTAAATTTTAATTTTAAATTAACTTGATATCATAATTATAATTTATTTTAGTGTAATTTTAACAAAATATTTCATATATTATCTTTTATTTTTTATTTAAATTATCAATGTTTATATGTTAGTTTTAATTTTATACTAATTCAATAATATAATTTTAAAATTACTTTTAGTTTAGATTTAACAAAATATTTTATATATTATATATACCTTTTAATTTAAAACATTTATTTTTAAATGTTAAATTTAGTTTTATACAAGCTCAATCCCATAATTCTAAAATTATTTCTAGTTTAAGTTATTAAATTATTAACATTTACTTTAAATTAATAATGTTTATTAAGACTATTAATATTTTTAATGTTTATTAAACATTTATTATTAATGTATAAAATTATTAACATTTATTCAGATTCTTAACGTTTATTAAGTTTATTAACATTTATTTTATATTATTAACTCAATACCTTCTAATTTAAATTATTAAGATTATTTTAAATGTTATATTTTAATTTTATACTAAGTTTATAATATGATTCTAAAATATTTTATTTATTATATTATTTATTAAGATTTTTAGAAAATAATATTTTATGTCTCAAACTAATATTATTATTTTTTATTTATAATTAATTGATTTATCTAAAAGATAATTTTATTTTTTGGATTTTTATGTGATTCATTCAAATACTACGGTTGTGTTTGGGACTCGAACGAGACCCAGAACCCGGGACTGGTTCGAACGAATTTTGCCAAACCCGAATCATTTAGCGAAACACAAGGTGGAATTAGACTACTAGAATTTGGAGTCACATGACCCCAATTCTGATAGTCCAATTGCAGCAAAAACATGACGGTTTCACCTAAAGCCACATTTTTTGCATTTTTTTATTGTTGATGTGATAGTTTTTTTCCCAATTTTTTTTCTTTTATTCTTTCTACCCTCACGTCTCATTTTCTTTTTAATTTATTTTAACTTTACTTTTTCATTTAAATTATTAACATTTAGTCTTAAATATTAAATCTTAATTTTATATTAACTTAATTTTATAATTCTAATTTTTTTGTTTTAATATTATCTTTATGTTTTAATTTAAATTATCAATGTTTAAATGTTAGTTTTCAATAATTTAATTTTAATTTTTTTAATATATATATTTTTACATTTATTTTAACTTTTACTAATAGTTTTAACTTTTATTAAATATTTATTAACATTTTTAATGTTTATTGAAATTATTAACCTTTATTAAATTATTAACATTTATTTTAAATTATTAACTCAATGCCTTCTAAGTTAAATTATTAACATTTATTTTAATTGTTATATTTTAATTTTATACTAAGTTAATAATATAATTCTAAATTATTTATTTATTAAGATTTTTAGAAAAATATTTCTTTATGTATCAAATTAATATTATTATTTATAATAAATTTATTTATCTAAAAGATAATTCTATTTTTTTGGATTCTCACATGATTTATCCAAACATCCCTAGAACTTAACATCATTAGTTCATCCAAACACAATTAGAACTAATCTATCAAATCAATCTAGTCAGTGAAATTCAAAAAACTCAAGTTCTCCATCCAAACGCTACCTACTAGAACTTAACATCATTAATTTATCCAAATATAATAAGAATTAATCTATCAAATCAATTTATTCAATAAAACTCAGATAATCTCATGTTCGTCATTCAAACGCTACCTTATAAAACTAAATTCTTGCTTTAAAAAAAAAAGCATATCATTATATTATTTCAAATAACTTCTTGAGTACGTTGTCTTACTTAGCTATCTTAGTGCACTATTGCTTTGCATCTTTGGATTCTTGTTGAGTTATTGTCAATGTGCATCACGGAGTATTTGTTAATAATGTGTTCATTGCTTCATCATTATGTGTTTGTTACTTAATCACTCAAATCAGAGATGTTTAGCAAAGCTACTATTGGTTAATGATATCACATATTACATTTTGTCGAAGACAATGCCTATTCTGTGCAACATGAAATTAAGGGATTCCATGAGCTAAAAACCAATTAATTATGCATTGCTAACAGAAGTGGATGATCAACTAAAACAAGAGAAAAAAAAACGAGAAAAGCAATCAGACGTTTTCGGAAATGCTTCCTTATAATGTTATTTATTATATATATTTATATGTTCATGACAACAAGAAATACGACAAGAAAAGATTGGGGACAATGGGACGTTTGGGTCTTAATAATTCATTCTTATAAATAATCTACATTCAATTTGGTGAAAAAAAATGATACAAAACACTCGGACGGAGCTCACGCGGAAGCACCAGCCGTAGATCATCTAGATTTCAACATGGTATCAAAACACTCAATTCCTTATAGTCATTTCATTTGATGAAGTGGATCATCTACATTTCAACATGGTATCAAAGCAACTCCGAAGAGGATTCAAATCAATTGCTTCATTGGGAGTATACTGAGTATTACATCGTCAGATAATTTTAGATCTTATAATTTCTTGCTGCTCAATTGCTGGTTTCTTGCATTCTCCTTAGAGAGATAAATCTTGGAGCGAATAATTTCTGGTATCTTTTGGTTTAAGTAGCTGATATATTCTTGTAACAAGATTATAATGGTTAGTCTAGAAGAGGGTGTATGATAATATCAAAAAAAGGGAGTTGTAACTTTTTTTTTATATGAATCAATACAATTCTGCTGCCTCTCCAAACATTTTCCCTCTTTCTCTGTCTTCTATTGGTTCTGCATATTCTTCGTGTTCTTGTTTGAGCAAGAATAATGGCAGTCATTTGGTGAAGCGGACTTCAACAAAACAAAATAATCTACGGGAAGTTAATTAGTAAAAACAAGATTCAGTTTGATAACTCTTAATAACCGTATGATACAAGCAACAAAAGGTGCTCATAGAACAAGAGACCCCTATTTTCTTCCAAAATAAGAAAGCAGTGATGCTTGCTTATCTCCAATGTTCTTGATGGTGCGCTCTTTTTTCACTGAACTTCTCATTCCAGAACTCTGTGTGATTTCGTCAAACTCACGCTTGATGCCACAAGCATCCGGTTCTGAACTACGCTTCTTGAGAAAAAATGACTGATCAGTCTTGTTGACATTGGTGTCGCCATGTCCAAACTCTTGATTCTCATTTCCTCCAGTTTCCTCTTTCAAACTGTCAGAGCCATCTCCAAGTGTAGGTTCTTCAGATTCTTTTTCATGCTTTACCTGATTTTTGTTATTTATTTCCTTTGAGAAGAACTTCGATATCGTGTTGTCACCAGCAGATTTTAGTTGTATCTGCACAACACTACAAATGTTAATTATTTTCATTGAAATAATGACTTAAAGAACATTATGATTTGGCCTATTTTCTTGAAACTGGATCTCTATCTTCAATTTTAATTTGTCGATATATTTGCGCCTATGGTATATGTTAATACATTAATTGGACTTAATAAAGTGGTTCTGATATTTTCCTTTGCTACTAACTACCAAGAGGAACATAGCATGCAGAATGTGTATACTATAATCACGGTTTCTGAATTAAACTGTCTCAAGCAAAAAAATTGAATCAGAGATGCAACAAGACCAACCACTGCTGCACCTGAAATATAGGTAGTATACAGATGGAAGAGAGATCTCTATTAATGCAACTCTAAGTACAATATAAAAAAAGTATAAGTATCACATAATATCAACAACCAGAAACATGAATTAAATGTATTCGGTTAGAGAATCAAATTCATTTTTCTTTTCTGACGAAATTGTGCTGATGTTTCCATAGCAAAATTTCTGCTCTATATCAATTATACTTTGGTTGCTTCAATTATATATCATAAAACAACAACAACAACAACAACATAAGCAAAGTAGCAATACCTCTTTACTGCACTCAGGTCCTTCAAATGATGGTTTCCCCATTGCAGTTGTCACGGGGTACCAGAGCTAGAAATTTTGGAAGCAAAAGATAATAGAAGTAATTAAATTAGAAATAACACCATTTCCCAGTAAATCAATATTTTGAAAGAAATCTCCAGTTAATTACTGAAAACAAAAAGTAAAATTTGCTTTTGTAGAAACACATGGACCATGACATAAAAAACTAACCATCAATAATCCCATTCAAACACTTCAGTAAGGCAACATAAAGAGCTCCCTAATGACTCAAATACATGTAAAGGCCAATGTTCAAACAAAAACTTACCAGGTCAGCATCTTCATAAGGTCTGAGGACTGTTTCTGCTTCTGCTACAGGCTTGTTCAGCCAAGCATCAATGTTTTCCTCATTCCCCAAGATTACAGGCATCCTATCTGCATATAAGGCATACAACCGACAGACAGTATCCAGTTACATTAATATTGTTTATGAAATGAGCATAGTTTAGGGTAAACCAAAGTAATTGATAAATGGCCATGATGACCAAAGATTGAAAATGATACTATACTTAAGCAAGGGAGGGATAAAAGTATATTTCAGTACTTTCAATTTGTTCGGATACCAGATTACATATCTCTTAAGATTATTGGTGAGTGCCACATAACAAAACAAGACAAACAGCCAATAACCAACTTGTAAGAAGTTAGCTGGCTTAGAGCTCTTGGAAAGATGAGACTATCAGTAGAACAAATCCACATTGTTGAAATAGAGATTATGCCATACAATGAACTCACAAGATTCAATGAACTTGAAACATTTGAAGCAGTTCTTGAAATAATTTCATTATTGTTTAAATCCCAGTGAGAAATCATAAACAATAAAATGAGTACACACTTTCTTATGCTTTTCAAGATTCTGCTTCTTTCGGATTCATTCATATTAGACAGATACATGCAAATTTCATTTACTTGAGCCTGTCTCCTCTTTACCCTTCTTGAAGGTGTTAAGAATTTCAATTCCATTCCCTTACATTAAGCTACTCATGAAAGCTTGGTACCCAGAGATGATATTAAAAAATGCAACATTTTTTAACTTGTTGCTACTATTCAACTGATATTTAACTAAGCTTACCAAGAAAGAACACTCAGTTTGTCCTTAAAAGTTTGTACTTTTTTTCTCCCATTCTAAGCTCTAGAATGAGAATACACCTTTTTTAGTGGCAAGCCTGAGCAAAAGGAACCTGCCAATGACAATGTTGAATTACTTTGCCTTTAATAACTCATAGAGTGCCCTCCAGCCTACATTTCTCCAATGAGTCAGTAACATTTTTGTGATATTACCTAAAGAGTATATAACCAATTACCGAGGAAGGCTTATTCAAATTGAAAATCATGATGATACACAACTAGCTAAAATTATATTTTTCTTCTTGAACTGACCCCTCGTGAATTAAGCCTCATGAATTAAGGATCTGTTGGGTCAGATGCATAGTGTTGTTCAACAGCATGCACAAGCTAATGCATATTATGTGATTGTGTCATGTTTTAAAGTACCAGTTCTCTCCTAAAAAAAATAAAGTACCAGTTCTATTCAACTTATTAACATATTGGCACTGAGAAAATAAATTGTATTGAGAAGTAATATATATGGAGTTAGAGATTTTTAACACTATAATGCAGAAATATAATAACTAACCATGAAGCCACTGCATATCTTTTGAAGACTCAGTTGTCACTATTGTGAAGGTATGAAGAGTTTCTCCTGTAAAAATTGTAATCAAGTTGTTTTGGAACAAAAACTATTGATATGTGCATCAAAACAATTGAAAATTCAGATTGTAACAATACAATAGCATGAGCAACAAAAAAATTCTGAATATTGCAAAGGTGCTATAGTACTCTTCATACTTTCAGTAGTGCATAAACCATTCGAGGCAAAAGGAAAATATTACCATTGAACTAGGACCATTAAGAAATATATTTAGTAATCAATAGCTAAATTCTTCTTTCTAAAAAAAAGCTGAGTTCTTATATTTCCTTCATTTTTTTCTAAATCTAGATATTCTTCTATCTGCCTGTCACTCATTAATATGAGATGAGCTGCAAATTTGTGCAATTCAATCAAGAAATACAAACATATCATCCTTTTAGATAAGTTTTTTAGAGATTAAGTCAAATGATTCAAATCCTCATATTTTATTCATCAAAATTGGCTCTCCAATCAAAGAAACATAGATCATGGTAAAACTTTTATATTTAGGTGATTGCTGATATAAAAGAAGCATATACTACTTGCCTATTACACGCATATCTTGTTTACAAATGAAACAATCATTAAATTTTATATGGAAGTGAGAACTCTAAAATCAAGAGTATAAACAATAAGACTATATATTTTGAACAAGGTTGTCAAACTCGTAAATCGGAGTCGACACGAAAAGGTGAGGTGAACACGTAAAACGTGAGATCGTGGCACGGCACGCCCGATTCTACCAAACTTATATTTCTAAATATATGTAATATTAATTTGCAGAAAAATATAAATATTGCAATACACCAGTACAGGAGGCTACCACTTGAACATTCAATGATGGAAAGCATGTTCATTAAGTAACTAATGTTCTAAAATCTAATAGTTAATAAGCTGAAATACCCTAAAAGTGAATTGATATAACTGACAAAAGTGATGAGTAATAGGCTACACAGAATCTTACTATTGGCAAGTATGGGGTGAAGAGCAGAAGAGGACGGACACCTCTCTTCTGCTCCTCTTCTGCTTGCGAGCAGAAGAGGATGCCTGAAGATGGCCACCTCTTCTGCTCGCAGCAGAGAGGAATCCATCCGCTTCTGCTACCAGCAGAAGAGGACTCTCTCCTCCAGGTTCTCCTCTTCTTCTCATGACTAGAAGAAGACGCCTGAAGACCGCACGAGCAGAAGAGGACGCCTGAAGACGGCAACCTCTTCTGCTCGCAGCAGAAGAGAAGCTCTACAGCTGCGAGCAGATGAGGACGCTTGAAGACAGCGACCTTTTCTGCTCGCGGCAGAAGAGGAGGTCTACTGCTGCGAGCAGATGAGGATGCTTGAAGACAGCCGCCACCTTTTCTGTTCGCACCATAAGAGGAGGCCAACAGAAGGAGAGAAGAGGGAGGGAGAGAAAAGAGAGAGGACCAAGAGGCAGCGACTAACAGCGGCGATGCAGGGCGACGAGCAGAAGAGGTCGATAGAGAGAGAACCAAGGGGCGAGAGTAACAGAGGCGGCAAGATCAGCAGCAACAACAGTGGCGATGCAGAGCGACAAGAACAATAGCTCGCGAACACAGTGGAGAAGACCATCACACTCTTTGGGATTTGGGGAAGAAGCAGGCTTTTTACCCTAGCCTGTGGGACCCACCAGACCAAAAAGTAAAATAAAGGACCCTTCACCTGGAAACGGGAACACGCCGTGTCTAGCGATTCTACGAGCCAGCACGCGATTCTATCGCGTGCTGGCTCAAAATGAGTCTGCATGCGAGTTAACTCGTTTTTCCGAGGTGAAATCGTAAAATCGTACGATTCTACGAGTTAACTCGCGATTTTGACAACCTTGATTTTGAACACAAATCTATTCAGATAGTTTAAAAGACTGAACATAGTCGCATATCAATACACAGAAGCTAGGTTGGTATCCAAAAATGCTAATTGTCTGTAAATTTGAAGGAATATTACTTGAGTCAAGGAGATGAAATAAAAATGAAAAAACAATTATTTTCATTTGAATAGAAGTGGGAGGAATTTTCTTTTCATCATTTGCGATTATTATCAAGTGGTCATATGTGATTCATAATGCCAAAAATCATTAATAAAGCATCACAACATGACTAACTATGCACCAAAAATATACCATGTAGAGAAGTGGATGAATTTGGCTTTACATCATTTGTGATTATAATCAAGTGATCACTTCTAACAGGATAACATAACTAATGTGTGATCATAATACCAATAATCATCAACACAATAGCACAAGTCAACTGTAAACCAAAAAGATAAGACGTAGAGTAATTACTGAAAGCGTTCACTTCCAAGAGAACAACATAATTGCCAATAACTACTAAGACAATAGAACAAATGTATGACCACTCCACTTTACATGTATTGCAACATAACAAACAACAACAAAGCCTTATCCCACTAGGTGGGGTCGGCTACATGGATCATACGACAACATAACAAAAAGGAAAGAAAATGAAAAACAACCAACCTTCTGGACTTCTCCAAGCATCATATAATCCAGCGAAAACAAGAGGTCGATGATCCTTGAAATGTATATAATATGGTTGTTTCTTTGAGCCATCTTTCTTCCATTCGTAAAATCTTAATCACAAAAATTGCAGGTTATTCAAGCCCAGTTCGGGACAAAGAATGAAAATCAGAAGACAAACATTATTATATGCTAACAAGCCAAGATATATTTGTGCCAAAACCTGATAAGTAACCAAAGTAAATGCAGAAACGCATTTCCAGATTGTCTGCAGTAATGTGCATACCAACTCTTCATAATATGAGACAGTACATAGAAAGCTGTATATCTACATAAGTTCACTTTACAGCATGATAATGCACTAAGCTCATTAGCATCTTCCCAAATGACAGGACCATAACTTGCATACCAGAGAAAATGTCTACTATTTCACTCCTGTTTGGCATATTAAGCTTTTTTTTTCTTGGACTTTCTAGTACTCAAAGATAAAATATGCGAGGATTTTTAATTTCTTGATTGGATATTCCGAGCTCATAGACCTTCCTGCTGCATCAGGCAGTTCAAATGAAATAATATGCACGAACATGTTGTGCCATGTTCAACATGTCTAATACTGGCGTGGAAAAACATGTTTGTTATATCTTCATAAAAGCTTAATCTGACCTATAATTGATCATAATCACTGAAGTATCATTGGCTCACATGTTAAAAGTTCTACAATCTCATTCAAGAAAGCAGAAAGTGCAGTCACAGCCGGGGAAATCAGATACTCAATAGAAATTAATCACAAGAAATGAAAAGGCAAAACAGTTGACCTCTAAAACATTCATGAAGATATATTCTTTGTCTTCAAGGTAATGTTGATTAGAGCCAAAGAAGAAATAATAACTGTGGTTATCTCCTCATGGTCTTCTGTGCACTATTCAGGGAATTGCGCCGTTTGGAACCAGATTTGGAATAAAACTCAATTAAGCAATTTGTTGTAGGATTTGTAACAAATTGTTTGAGTTTACAGGATATTGGAGGCTTGACACTCTAAATTCGAGGCAAGGGTAGTTACTTATTATAACAGATTGGAGATATGATTCTCATTTTGCTTTGTTTGAAGGCCAAGAGGCCAACCCACATAAGACAATCAGAGGATCCCAACCCCTCAAGCTTGCTATTTCCTGATACTATCCTAGGATTATATTATTTGGTACAGGAGCCATTGATCCATAGAACATATGGTCTTAATTCTTGCATATATCCACCTTATCCTTCAACCGTCATTTCCATTCCATCATCACTTCCCATCAACATGATTACAGTGTCATCCCAATCACTGTGACCCACATAAAAGGAAAATAAACAGCAACTTCAACAACAGACACAACAGAACCACCATCTGCAGCCAAGCAGTTACAACAACTGCAGCAACAAACACAACCACAACAGCAGATGGTCAGCTCAGGTGATCGGCAGATGTTTGTCCACAGCAGGCAGAAGATGATGACACAGCTGAAGGTGCCCCAACCAGGTCCCTGATTCTTACCCGATAGTTGAATATGGGCTAAATGCAATATGATAACTTCGCCAAAAAACTCACAGGAATAGATCATCAGGTAAATATCTTCCATGAAGATAATAAATTTTACCAAAAGGAAAAATAACTAGTATAGCAAATCCTAATGAATAGATATACACATCACAGAATATAGGAAAATAAAACATATGTGACATACCCTTCCACCGCCACCAGGCACCTATTCTTGGGAACAAGTCTACGAAATGAAGCTTTCTCCTTGATAGATTCTGATCTAGCATTGAACTGCATGTTAAAAATGATGTCACAAATAACATCTTCATAAAAACCACAAATCTAAACAGTAAAAGTTCTTGTACAGCACGCAATCAATGCAAATTAAACATTGTTCCTAGGCTCCTAACAATCATAAAGATTTGAACAATATGGCATCAGCCACATCACAATATGACCAACAAGAAGAATCTAACATCAAATAATCTCCTTTGACAACTTTTCACAATAAGCCGTATCCAAATAGGCAAGAAAGTCTTCAAGTTTATCTAATACCCCTTTCTAACAAGAGAAATAACTGTCTTGCTAGCTTTCAATTTTTAATCAAGTGTTGAAGTCACCAGTAGTCATCCGCAAATGAATGGATAAGTTGAATTGTTTTTATGTTAATTCATTGAACAGGGTACAGTAACAGGCTACTCATAAAACAACAAGAGACAAAAACCACGAAAAATAACATATCATTAACTCAATCATTTGACTGTCATGAGCATACAAACAACCACATTCTTGAAGTTGAAGATAGCACTACCATCTTATAGTGATCGGGCTTCTCATACTTCTTGGTGAAGCTGGGGATAAGGCCCCACTTCATGCAATGGATGACTGGCACCTCCTTCTCGTCGTCGAAACCCTCGCCCTTCTTCTCCCTCCACTTCGCCACCACCGGCAAGTAAGTCCCCGGAGAGACGTTGTACGATGGCCGGAAGCTGCCACACGAGAAACATGGAAGTGAAGCAACCAACTTCGTGCACATGTCATGGGAAAACGAAACAAGATGGTTAGGAGTTCGGGAAGGGTCACTTACCGGTCCATATCGCAGGCGGGGACGGCGCTGGTGGCTCCGGTGGAGAGGCCGCAAGCCCTGGCGACTTGGTCGGCATTGAGGGTGCAACGAGCCCTTCCGCACATTGGTTTTATGGTGTCTAATTCCTCCTCCTGTGTTTTGCTTCCTCTGCGTCGCGTTTTTGGGGGAGGAACGAAATGGGAAGCGGGAAGTAGAAGGACGGTGAAGGGGCGGTCCGTGAACTGTTATTTTGGATCGTAACGCTGCAGTTATAATATACATGCACATTTTAGTTACTACTGGGAACCGTTACGTTCGAGCATAACGTTACAGTATCGAAAGAAAAAATAATGTACTTGTACACGTTTTACCATTGCGAACCGTTATTTCTTTGCCCGTTTAATTTGCTGGAGCTCTGTGGCAAAGAACTGAGACGTCCTCCTTGACGGCTACGCAGCTTCGTTCGCCGGCGGCCGACGCTTTCGGGCCTTCCCGACTTCGGACGCGGTTACAAGAAGCTAAGGCGCTACATTCTACCACCAGGGTCATCGTCGGAGCTTTCGACGCGCCCGCGGTTGCCGTTGAGGGGAACGGAGGGTAGTGGCTTGGAGGCGGTGGCCGTGGGGGAAGTCGGACTGCTTTGGCCGTGGACGTAGAGATGCACGATATTGGCGATCACGTTTCGCACCGCGAGCAGATGCGGGAGCAGTTCATGCGCCGGACGTGCCTCATCCTCAAGGACTCCGTTAGTTTTCTTAATCTTTTCCAATTCATCATCTTAATAGATTTCTTTTGTTATGTACGTTATAATATCAGTGGTATATTATATTTTTCGGTCACTGCATATGTACTTCTTAGAGACAAAGTAACAAACATAGAGCAAGCATTAGGATAAGACTCGTTTACATGGAAAAGAACATACTTCTGGACATCGAAGGGAATTGTTATTAGAACCATCTAAATTATATTTCGACGACAGAGAATACTTGAAGTCTGATAAAGTATAATGAACATTCTCAGATCACTAACAAATTAGTGTATATTGCATGCATAAATCTGGTTTAGGTTGACTGGTCTTGTATCTATTTTCTTCCAATTAGCCACAAGATTCAGAGAATTGGTATATGCTTTTACATCATTCTGAGATATGAGCCCTTGTGTGTAATTCCTTTGGCATCTGTAGTGCAACTGAGGACTGGCTTCTAGAACGATGCCTCCAAGAAACTGGTTTTATGAAATATTATTGTGAAATTTGTGCATCTCATTTCATTCATTTGTCTGTTTTGGATCTGCAACATGTGTTTTGTTGCTCAAAGTAAATCTCGTTGTTTCATATTTGATACAAGTATCCAAGCACACTTGATTTGCATGAATACTTGAGAGGCCAGCCTTTGGTGAATTTAGTATCTATCATTTTATTGGGAACTATAGAGGTGTAAAATACTTAATAATGTGTTGGCAGGAACATGATGCAAAAGTTTTATGGAACTATATCAGGAATTAGGGTAACCGTTTAAGTAAGATTTGGCTGCACCTTACAGCCAACACACATAGAGTGTGGGTCCCAGGTGTTAAAATGAGGTGGGCCCACACTTCATGAGTGTGGCTCTGATGCAGGAGGAGGTGTCCTGGATGTCCAGGATTCTGAAGAGTAATTGTCGCAGCAGTTAGTTTCGGCTGGAAGGAGATATTGTTAGTTAGTTATTTAGATATTTATATTCCTCAGTTAAGTTGTTAGTTTGTATGAGGATTTCTGAGGCTCTTTAAAGTGCTAAACATTCTGAAATAAAGTTAGTTTTTTCCCTTTGTCAATCTGTGCTATCCTGTGAACATTGCCGAACTCCAGACCAATCTTTCATAATTCCACCCTAGCGACGCTTCGGGTCGGAGGGGCTGATAGCGCTTCAGGCTATCAGAGCTTTCTGCAAGGAGGCGGCGAGTCAAGGTAATGCCTACGTCAGGCTCTAAGGTGCAGCTAAATTCCTTAGCCTCTTAGGGAAAATTGGAGGTTACAGGGATGAATGCTATTAAAAAGCCCAATATCATGCCAACTATGAATCTGCTGAATATGATGATTTAGATGTTTCACCACATAGGTACTCAGATATTGTATGATGAATTTCACTTTCCTTTTTNATTAAAAAGCCCAATATCATGCCAACTATGAATCTGCTGAATATGATGATTTAGATGTTTCACCACATAGGTACTCAGATATTGTATGATGAATTTCACTTTCCTTTTTAATCTTGTTAGAGAACTAATAAACATCCATTTTAAAGGCTTGTTTGATTTTTAAATGTTAATTCCTTTATAATTGTCTTCCTCTTTATTGGTTGATTCTTCCAATAAGCAAGAACTATGCTACTTTTGTTAATTCACAATTGATTATTATAATCTTTCTTCAGTAGTATTAATAACATTATTTGTTACTTCTTTTAATTGTTTCTGTTGTAACCCCCCGGCCTATGTCAGGTTAGTTTCTTTTTGGCTATTAATATTTAAGCTTAAACCCAGCTCTTATGCCTTCGTCAGATACAAAAAGTAGAATATTCACGCTGCAATTGTTATGATAATGGTTGCTTTTCTTTTTGTATTAAGTGGTGTCCTTGTCTCATTTATTCTGCTGCAAATTATATGGAAGGCTGATTGTCTTCATGGGTTTTTCTGTAACATGCTATTGCTCAATTATATAATGTGAAGTTTATGGGTTTAGTGGCATACACAATCTTAAATCAACATTAAATCTTTTTTCCCGGAACTGGAAAAATTGATGTTTTATAGAATTTTACACATATTTTCACAATTTTGCATGAGAAAGAAGCCTCTTGCAGAGTTTAATAACGTACTTTTCATCGATATCATATTTTTCTTGCTTTTATTGCCCAATGAGAATAATTTGGCTGAATATTCTAGGAACTCATGCTCCTTCTCTGTAGCTTTGGTAATAGAATGTTTAACTCTATAAAGGTAGCAGATGATGCATGACAAGCTGTAGTATTAGAAGTTGATGACCTGCTGGTATAGGCCAACTGTCAAATTACGGTCAACATTCTGCTAGGGGACATGTATTGTCAACCAATTCTCTTTTACCCTGTTATATCAATCTGGTAGCAAAGGATCAAAACAGTGTTCTCTAGACATAGAATTTCATAGGAATGTTTGTAGACTTATATATATATATATATATATATATATAATGAGACAGGAATCTTCAGTAAAAACGATGAAATATAAGCATAAAAGAGAATTTAGTACTAGCCCTATTTACTGATTTATCAATCACCAGTGCAAGAATGTGATGTATAGTATAACTATAAACAGACTCTATTACATGAACCTAAATCATGTTTTTCCAAACTGGCATCAGGTGTTGAATTATTTGCAAGAATGAAATGAGAATTGGAATCTACTGAATCAGTAAACATCTCCAAATGCATTCATTTATTTGTTGTTAGCAAGCAAACTATAAGCATAGGATTAGAGGGAGCTTCAAGGTGCCTATTAAATATAAATAACTCTCAGGCTGATTATGATTTATGGATTCTGATGGTGGATGGTGGAAAAATACACTCCAGAGATGCAATCAAAAATTAGATGAAAACCCTTTGGTTAGTTCTTCACTTCCTTAGCCCTGGGAGCCCTCAGTCCACTTGATCCTTTAGTCATTTTCTCTTTGTTTCCCTTTGGATAGTTGGATGTTGATCATATTTCTTGTTCTAAGAATAGTTAGACAATGAATGACTATTGATCTTTTAAAGTTATCCTTCAATTCCCCGAAAGGAAAAGAAAAAAAAACAGATGTGCAATGCTTTCCATATTTGATACAAGTATCCAGGCACACTTGATTTGCATGAATACTTGAGAGGCCAGCCTTTGGTGAATTTAGTATCTATCATTTTATTGGGAACTATAGAGGTGTAAAATACTTAATAATGTGTTGGCAGTAACATGATGCAAAAGTTTTATGGAACTATATCACGAATTAGGGTAACCGTTTAAGTAAGATTTGGCTGCACCTTACAGTCAACACACATAGAGTGTGGGTCCCAGGTGTTAAAGTGAGGTGGGCCCACACTTTATGAGTGTGGCTCTGATGCAGGAGGAGGTGTCCTGGATGTCCAGGATTCTGAAGAGTAATTGTCGCAGCAGTTGGTTTCGGTTGGAAGGAGATATTGTTGGTTAGTTATTTAGATATTTATATTCCTCAGTTAAGTTGTTAGTTTGTATTAAGATTTCTGAGGCTCTTTAAAGTGATAAACATTCTGAAATAAAGTTAGTTTTTTCCCTTTGTCAATCTGTGTTATCCTGTGAACATTGCCGAACTCCAGACCAATCTTTCATTCCACCCTAGCGAAGCTTCGGGTCGGAGGGGCTGATAGCGCTTCAGGCTATCAGAGCTTTCTGCAAGGAGGCGGCGAGTCAAGGTCCTGCCTACGTCAGGCTCTAAGTTGCAGCTAAATTCCTTAACCTCTTAGGGAAAATTGGAGGTTACAGGGATGAATGCTATTAAAAAGCCCAATATCATGCCAACTATGAATCTGCTGAATATGATGATTTAGATGTTTCACCACATAGGTACTCAGATATTGTATGATGAATTTCACTTTCC
>LTAE01002385.1:0-15137 GCA_001647135.1 Pontederia paniculata | reverse complement strand
TGTAGACTTATATATACATATATATATATATATATATATATATAGTGAGACAGGAATCTTCAGTAACGATGAAATATAAGCATAAAAGAGAATTAGCACTAGCCCTATTTACTGATTTATCAATCACCAGTGCAAGAATGTGATGTATAGTATAACTACAAACAGATTCTATTACATGAACCTAAATCATGTTTTTCCAAACTGGCATCAGGTGTTGAATTATTTGCAAGAATGAAATGGGAATTGGAATCTACTGAATCAGCAAACATCTCAAAATGCATTCATTTATTTGTTGTTAGCAAGCAAACTATAAGCGTAGGATTAGAGGGAGCTTCAAGGTGCCTGTTAAATATAAATAACTCTCAAGCTGATTATGATTTATGGATTCTGATGGTGGATGGTGGAAAAATACACTCCAGAGATGCAGTCAAAAATTAGATGAAAACCCTTTGGTTAGTTCTTCATTTCCTTAGCTCTGGGAGCCCTCAGTCCACTTGATCCTTTAATCATTTTCTCTTTGTTTCCCTTTGGATAGTTGGATGTTGATCATATTTCTTGTTCTAAGAATAGTTAGACAATGAATGACTATTGATCTTTTAAAGTTATCCTTCAATTCCCCGAAAGGAAAAGAAAAAAAAATAGATGTGCAATGCTTTCCATGTGAATGTCAGACAACTGTTTTGTGATTTTCCATTCAAATTTGGATAAGAAACAAGGACTATGAATTCTCTATGATATTTGTTTCAGTGACTTGTATTTCTCCCACATTCAATCTTTGAACGCAAGAGAAAGGTTTTCAGGAAAATGAGTCCTTGAAAAGGGTTAACCAAGTTTGAGTACGATAGAGAACGGAGAATGAGAGAAAAAAAGGTTTATTTCTTCAACATGTCTCTTTTTTATTTGTACTTTCATTTGGTACTTGGTTGACCAGATCTGCCTCATTCAGTTGTTGTATTTTCCTTAAAATTTTTGAAAAAGCACAAGATATTGTTTCTCTTTTTTCTCTAAGTTTTTTCTTTTCATACTGAGTTATGGTTACACTAATTCCACGACCTTAGGCTATCACATAACTGTCACCTCCCCCATTTTGCAACTCGATGTATTGACCATTTCGATTTCATAAGTATCTAGTGATGTGTATAAAACATAGAGTTATTGAATTACATGCGGTCTCTTTAACTCTTGGATTACATCAGTCCATTCAAGTTATTCTTGCATTTTACTCATTTACAGTACTTTTCTTTGAGATGCATTTCTTCGACAACCATAATAATGCCTATGGAATCTCCAAATTCTACGCTCAAAAAAGAAAAAGAATCTTTGAATTCTTTTTTTTAATAAATAGAGATGAACAAATTAAATGTTCCTTCATTTTAAAATGAATCATGCACCTGTGGACAAATCTCATCAAACCAAAACCTGTTTGGTCATCCTTATAAGTTGAAATTTTGCTGACATCTTGGAAATTGCCGCTCTGGGCGATCACCAAATCTGATACAAATCCACCATGTTTAATTCTTTTTAAGTGATGTATTATTTATAATTGTAATGTTCTAATGATATTTATAAAGAATTTTATTTAATATTTATATAAAATTAAATTAACCGTGCTAGAGTCGTGCATGTCATGCCGCTGCTATGCTCCCTCCGTCGTGCTCGTCCCATGTTACAACACGAGACAGCATGCCCTGTGACACAGCCAAGTGGCCACACTCTGGCCATGCACGGCGGTGTCATGCGTTCTTTGTGTCAGACATCCACCTCTAACAAAACGTCATGTGATCTCTAGAGATAACCTCTAATAAAAAATTTGACTTGGAGAATGATACAGAGTGCTAGTTCAACGAGTCAGTGATCTCTAGAGATAACCTTGTTCGAGGTTGAAATTTCATTCTTAATAATTGTATAAGGTAAAGTTGGCAAATGAATAGTGCACTTACTAGTCTGCCAAGATATTGCTCTGGTCAAGTTTAAGTTTTATGTAAATACTACATTATAATCATTAATTCATGGTCTTTGTTCCTTTTGCTAGTTAACTATAAATTAGTAAATGTAACAGTCCATATTGATGCTGGACTATACTTCCTGGTACAGTCTCTGGATCAAGGCGTTCAAACTCTAGAGTCTATATTTCATCCCTTTGAACCAGATTGATTAGCCACTGATTTGTTAAATATTTCATCTGTTCTCTCGAAAAAGTTGAATTGTTCAGTATTTTAATGCTTAGGGTGCTCTCTTAGTTTAAAAGATGTCTCCACTCACTTCCACTCTTTTACTGTGATTCTCATTTTTAAGTATTCTAGCACAGGTGACTTGTTTATTTCCATGGCTTCTGATACTTTACATCAAGTGCAGCATTTGCAACCTCGAACATGGAAAGCACAATAACCCAGAGTTCAAGTTCCAGAACTCAGACACCTGATGAATAGTGGTTAGTCTGCACACTGTATGAGAAAGCATATATATTGGTTGCTAAATTGTTTGGCAAAGGGAAAGAGATGGCAAGCCGTCTCTTCTATTCCTTTTCGGCAAGAGGATGTCTAATTCGTTAGCTGATAATATATCACAAAAATTCTTTAAATGGTAGTTTATAATCCATTTTGAGACTACAGAGCCATCATATATAGTTTCCAGTATTTCAGTCTTCTTGTTAGGTCAAGGTATTTCTATGAAAGATAATATATTTAGGAAGTCAAATGCCATATTTTTTTCTCTTGAATTACATATCTGATATGACTACAGTTGCTTGAAACTCGTAGAAAATCTAGGACGTCAAGAAGCACAATGAAAAAATGTTATATGTTTGATTCTAGGTATCTGTCTCATCATGCACAGGAGAAGATAATGTCAGCAATTGCAATTGGTTTTCCAATTCTTGGGATAGCTTTATTTTATTAACTCTTACTTTCTTCCCACCTTAAAGATGCAATTGTCTGTAAATGTTAGCGAATAAGAATCTCATGTTAAAATGTAAAAGAATTGTTCTTCATTTTGGAAGTTGATGTTCTTAGGAGTTAATAAGCTTAGAAAATGCCGTGTGTGAACGTCTCACATACTAACAATTGCTTTATTTTGATTGTCATTTCACTGGGTTCTTCTTTTCTTGGTTTTCTGCCATTGTTTTCCATTTTGTGTCTTCTTAGTCAATTATGGAAACTGCTAGTGAACAATGTTTACTGTATAACTATGAAGAGCAAGAAAAAGAGTGTGCTCAACAAACATGACTACGAACTAACCCTCTGACACTTAATGCTCAGAAGCGTCTTCAGGCAGTTATAGGATGGATGATTCATGTGATCCTTCTAATCTGAATGCTCTAATTCATCCCACAATGCTAAGGTATTAATTTTGATTAGTCAAATTGCCTAATGATTACATAAATACTTGCCACATCTTTTATATATTTATATATAGTTAGTTATGTTGCCTACATCACTCATTCTGTATCTGCTTAAAGTAACAGTTAAACCTAACTGACGTCTTCATTCTGTTTGCTCAAAAATAACATCAAACATAACTTCCAAGTTGATTATATACTCATGATAATTATCATGACTAAATGTTACAGCCTATCTCTTGATTTATAGTGGGCAAGCTAAGCAATGTACTGTCTTCATGATCACTGAACATTTGTAACCTCTCTAAAGCTGTCAATATGAAGATAACTCAGATATTCATTCCCTTTTGACATTCATTTTAAACCTAGATCTCGTAGCATCCTGTTTTGGCAAATGTGAAAGTTAGGCCTCACGGCTCCGAGCTTGCCTTCTGTTTCTTGAGGGTTGGTGTATACAACACATCACCTTCATGTAACGTCACTCGCTCAAACAGTAGCATAGCAGCTAGGAACGTGAACAGATAGCATTTAGTTATCAATTCCTTGATGCCGAACCACATGATGGCACCAAACACAACAAGCAGAAACTTGCAAACAACTCGGTCAGTGTCCACGTCTCCAATGAAATCATACCAATGTGCAGTGCCCAACCAAAGGCAATGTTCTTAAATACACCAACACAGGCCATGGAGAAGGTGACTTTAGAAAGGTAGCTTTAGCTTTGGACTATTAAATGGCAGACTCATTCGGACTGCGTAACATGCATCTCACAGGTATAACGACATGAGAAAGACGACAGCAGCAAGAGTTGTACTTGTTCCTTCTTTCCGAGGCTCGTAGATGTTGCCTGCCACTTCGCTAAAAGTTATATAACATAATGGTATGATCCACACGCTCCGAGTTATAAATAAATCAATGGCTCCGCTTATAAATAGTCTTTTTTTTTTGTGGTATACTCGTCGTGTGTTCCATGGCGGCAGATGGAGTGGTTGAAGACCGAAAAAGAAGAAAAAAAAATGATGCAATGACCTTGGAATTTGATGATAATTACACGAGAGGTGGTACTTCTATTAAGGGGGCGGACCCATATATCCGGGGACCTCATCCCTTCTCCGATATATAAAATATATATATTCGTATATATTTATAATTATAGTTAATAAATAAAATAATATAATATAATAAATTATCATAATTATTTAGGTGTAACTGATAGGTGGTATTGGTTAAGAGACTTTTTTTATTTTTTGTAATTTATTATTATATATTTTATCTTTTTCTCTTCAAATTTTCTTACCGAGTCCATACGATATTAATGATTTAATGACAGTGTTGAATATAAGTAATTTCATATCAAGTTTGCATCTATGGAAAGCGGTAACATTGATGAGTACACATATTTAAATGAAGAAATTTAACTTAGCAGCGAAAAAAAGTCTAAATTTAAGCATTCTTATCTCTGTGATTAAAAGGTGATAGGATAAGATACCTAACCTATTGTGATCCAGCGGGTTGGCTTGTCTTCGCTTACTGATAGTACTACCACATTGGCACATTTAAAGAAATAATTACGTCCTTCTGCAATAATCTAGCTATATAATGAGCATTAGATCTTCAACACTTGTTGAATTATAAAGCTAAAGTTATCTGTCAGATTTTTCATTATTTGCTATTTGTTACATAATATAATGTCCAAAAAAATATATAAATGTACATGAAAAAACAGAATATCTTTTCTCAACACGTAATTTTACATAATATGAGTACTAAGTAGCTTCTTTTCGGATTGAGATATATGAAAAGAAAAAAGAATCAAGCATGAAGATTGTTTGAGCTAAAATTCAGCGGGATAGTTTTTCACAAATGGATATCGAGTGTCAAGAATATTTGTTTCTTTTTCAGTATTGTCAACTTCTATATTGCCTCTTCAAACAATTAAAGCCATTATTTACTCGATAAAACCATTTGCTGATAAGATAAGCATAAATATTATCTCACATCAATCGATTGCTCTATTGAAGACGCAACATTTACCTAACTGGAAAATCAATTTCACTTCAAAAGACATGCAATCAACACCATCGCAAGACTATTGTGAAATTTTTCCATGTTTTAATTTTTTTTAATATGCAATGCAAGCACAGTAAAATAGAGAGAATATCATTCATTGCACACGGTTATAGCGTTGCAAGCACAGTAAAATGGAAAGAATATCATTGATCGTATACCTCACATTTTTCTCCTTTTTTAAAAAAAATAATTTCTATTAATAGATTAATCTCATTTTATTTACAAGCAATCGTGCAAAATCGATCTTACCACATGGCTATTTGACGACAAATTTTACTAAATAGTATTTGGGAAAAAGAAATGGTTTTTGACTTATTTTATTTTTGGGTACCCGCTCAGAGTCCTTGTTGAAGACTATTAGCATCTGATTAAATCGGAGTCAAAATAAAAAGTAAAAATAATTTTTTTCTGATCAAATCGACGACTTCGAAGTTTGAAATCGGGGCTATTAATTATCGGTCTCTAAATTTGGGACACATCCGTGCTAACTAAGTACGTCAATCAAAGTTGATTATTTTTTACTTATTTTATGATAATAATTTTAAGAGGTCTCATTTCTTAACTGTTTTTCGTTGAGCTCATGGAAGATATAATTTAATTTTGAACAAATACTCCTTAGTCTAGGGGGTAAGTTAAAGAAATCTTTAAATATAAAAAAACCGATTCAACCTTACATAAAATTTTAGGTTTTTTTTAAGTTAAAAAAATCCAATCAACTTTTAAATTAAATAAAAATACCCGAGAAGGCCAATGATTATTATGTTTTGAACATTTTTGACATATATAAAATTACTCAATTAACATAAAAGTATTATGAATAAGTATCTCTTAATATTATCATTAAAAAATTAAAAAAAATATATGACCATGAAAAAACTGATAAGATTTTTTAATTTAAAAAATCACTCGAAAACAAGTAGGAGAATTTTTTTTAGACGTTAAACACTCAACACATATTACTTTCACCACGACCTTGGACGAAAGATCGATGGTTAAATTATATTTTTTAAAAAATATTAATAATAGTATAACATAATATCATATTTTTTGTTTTCTATTTATAAATGTTTTTTTAATTTATTCTAAATATTGTTCTTTTATTTTATAAGCTTTTAGTTTCTTAAATTATATATTTACTTGGATTTATTATAATATTATACAAAATCAGCTGAAAAAAGTAGGACACTTTTTTGTATATGTTAAAAACCCGACTCATATGACTTTCACCTGGCTTTGAAAGATTGATGGTTAAAATATTTTTTTTTTTTAAAAATTAATAATAGTATAATATATAATACCATATTTATTTTAAAAAATGGTTTTTTTATTTCTAAATATGTATTCTTTTTTCTTTTGTTTTAAAGGCTTTCAGTTTCTCTTTTAGTTTCTTAAAATATATATATTTACTTGAATTTATTATAGTATTATACTATTAGCTTATTTAGTTTCATATATATATATATATATATATATTTACAATTGGAATAATGTTCGATAATTTTGCATTCAAATATCGATATAAATATTTCTCATAAAATTTTTACCTCGTGATAAAATATTTTTTGAAAAAAAAATACCTTATTATGAATTTTCAAATTCATTGGAATATATATATTTTACCCAAATGGCTATGAGTACCAACAGTAAAATTACGTGGCACAGTAATGGTAGAATTGAAACTAAGTGTCACATGGAATAATTTGTGGAGGGTCACCTCTAGAATTCATCTACCAAAATTTTTAAGTAATGGAATTATTGTGTGACTCAAATGAGCAATACCTCTAGGATAATGGTCCAAAGAGATACCTATATTGCACTAATATGTGATGTGATACCGATATAATTGAAATTAAGTGTCACACGAGATAATCTATAGGGGTTCATCTCTAAAATTTATCTACCAAAATTTCTAAGTAATGGATATGATAAGTAAAAATAATAATGGATAAGAAAATATGTGAATGTGTGGTATTATTTACATATGAGACCTTATGTGTTTTCTATAATAGTGGATAAAGAAATATTTGAATGTGTGATGATTTACGTATGAAATCTTATGAGTATTTTTGTGAACCATGAATGTATATATGTTTAGACTGATCACGCTCAAAGATGTGCCTTAAGTTCTAATAATATTTTTCGTGCATTTGATATTTAAAAATTTCAAATTCTATTATATGCATGTATTTTATTTATTGACCTACATATGAGTCTTTGCTCACAAAAGAAATACTCTATTTTTTTCTTGTACTTGGATCCTGCATGTTAAAAGATGACGTGCAATAGTTGATGTTCATGACACTATTTTGCAGAAGGAACGAATCCTGCATAAATAAAAAATATGTAGATTTCTACCGTACTTTTATATAAGTTGTTTTAGATATGTATAATATATATATATATATATGTGTGTGTGTGTGCGCGCGCGCGTGTGTATGTTTTGGTCATTGTATCATAATGTAAAAAAAAAATTAAGTTGTGACTATATAATATTTTGGTTGTCATTTGTTTTATCTATTATGATACACGTGAGATTTTAGTTTATAATTGTTAGGAGATATTATATATAGTGAGTTTTTATTGTTAATGTGTCAATTATGATGGTCTAGACTTTTAAGATATATTATAAATAATTTCCGCTCACTCGAGTGTTCGAGTCATTACACAAAAAATATTGGTGTTACATATAATTATGACTATTTTCAAGAGAGTTATAATATATTTCTAATATAGAATTATTCATCCTCACATCATTGTGTTCAATGCAATGCTGTGGCATGAAAACTCATGAGTTAGAATAGTGCATGTAGACTTTGGCTTGGTAGGTGTCCTCCGATTCATTATGACGATTTAAAAGTCATTGTCAATCAATGCATACATGACTTGAGGAGGTTCTGAGATGTGTGCGTCATAGGGCTCTTCTCTCTTGATCCAGATCATGATGGATAGGATGTGTGTGCTTCATCGCGTTTTGTCACATGAATGATTGTATTTATGACATTAAGACTATGTATATTATGTATTCTTATGTTTACTCGAGCTTAGACAATATGATTATACATTTGACATTATGTGATTGTGCTATATGATTATTATTTTATATTACTTATCTGGAATTTATGTGTTATGTGATGTTATTGTCCTTACATGTGATCGTTATTTGTATTATTTATTTAAAAATTTGTGTTATTATCATTTATCATAAAAAATAAAATATATTTTTTAAATTTTATTTAATATCTTTATAAAATAGAAACACTTTTTAGCGAGAAAAAATTGAGCGCATTTTGCGAGAAAGTTTGTGAATTTAGCAAGGTAATCGTCCACCATTTTTTCTTAAATAAAATAATACATAAATTTAATGACAACACAACAAATAACTTACGAACAATTGCGACTAATTAACAAGTAAAAAATTTTATCGTTGATTAAGAGTATTTTTTATCAAGCAGTTTTTTTCTCTATTTGCTCACTATTTACTCACAAATGAATATAACGGCTAGATAATGAGCAAATAGCGAGCAATAATTTCATCGCTGAACACTATTATTTATTGGAGTGAACCATTAGCGATAAGAGCCGAGCCAACCCAAATAATTATATATATATATATATATATATATATATATATGTAAATATATTGTTTACAAAATTTGACCCCCCTCAAATTAAACTCTAAATAAAATAATCGAGAAATATTTTTTATTAATATATTTACTATTAAAGCTTCTATTTAATAATTTGAGTATATGTACCCTTTAAGATATATTTTATAAATGAATAAAAACAGTAAATATATCATTTCAAAAGTTGTGATTTTAAAATTATAAAATTATCACTCTAAAACTAAAATCATAAATAAATTTTAGAAAAAAAAACAATATAAATGTACTAAAAAATATTTCAAAGGAAAAAATGTTCCGACCCTCCCGCTTGTCAGCTTCGTTCCCGACTACCACCACAATGTCATAATTACAAACTTACAATATCTTAAAGACTCCTAAAAATACTTCATCCTTCCAAAAATCCTTCTAACATTCATATATTTTAAAGACCTCAAAAAATTGATGAAATTACCAAATGTGCCGTTGTGAGGGATTAAGAGGATTTAGCAACACCCATGTTGATGAATTATAAGGTGGATGCTTTTATATCCTCCTAAACATGAATGCTAATTTTATTAACTTTGAATTCTTTTATTAAATATTGAAGGAATTTTATTAGGATAGAGAATTTTTCTTATGGTCATATTTGGTAAAAAATAAGGGTAATGAAAATTAAAGAGAATATTTTTTTTTGTGTTCTTATGAAAAGAATAAAGGTGGAATATTCTTGTGATAATATCCTAGTGATGTATTTGGATGAATTATTGGTACTGTAATAATTAAAATTAGATAGTGTTATGAGAAAAAATAAATGTAATATTTTGTTAGATATTTTTATTAAATATAATTAGGGATCTATAAAAAAGTATTAATTATAATTCTAATTATTTAATTACATAATGATAAAACTATTAGCACTAATTCTAATTATATAAAATAAAAAATAATTAGTCTTTTTATAATAAATTATTAACTACTAAATAATTATAATACTATAGAATTAACTAATACTTGCAAAGACTATTTAATATTTGTAGCTGTTCTATTTTTAATAATATATTATTAGCTAATAATTAATTGAATGTTTAATTATTACTATTTATGAAATTACATTTATTTATTTTTCATCTGTAATATCATACCTTTGTGCAAAATTTATAAGATGCTAACAACTTAATTAATTATATAATTATGAATATTAAATGATTTAATAAAGGAAAGTTAAAAAATTGGTGACAAAAAAATTAAAAAGCGTTTGATTTAAATGAGAATTTTTTTAATATTTCATTATATATTTTTGTTAAATATAACTAGAGATTTATTGAAAATATTAATTTTAATTATTTAATTAAATAATGATAAAGACTATTAGCACTAATTCTAAGTATATAAATTAACAAATAATTACTGTCTGTTTTATTTATAATATTATATTTACTGCTAAATAATTATAATATTATAGTAATAACTAATACTTACAAAGACTAATTAATATTTATCGTCATTCTATTTTAATAATATATTATTATCAAATAATAAATTAGATATTTAATTATTAATATTTATGTAATTATATTTATTTTTTTTATATTTATAATGTCACACTTTTGTGCAAAATTTATATAAGATGCTAAGAACTTAATTGATTATAATTAGTCAAATAATTATGAATATAAAATAAATTTAATAAAATAAGTTAAGAAAAAGTAAAAAATATTATTATTTTAAAATAAAAAATAGATGATTTCACATGGCTCAAGATATAAAATAATTTTATAAAGTAAGTTAAGAAAACGTAAAAAAATATTTTTTTATTTTAAAATTAAAAATAGATTATTTCACATGGCTCAAGAGATTATTCTTTCTCTTATTCATATACCAAACATGGCATATAAGTTTAACCCCGAAGTGAGTCAATTGGAAATAAAAAGGATTTTAAATTTTGAGTTGAAATATAAGAGTTATTAGAGCCTTCAAACGATAAAATGATTTTAAATTTGAGTTATTTATTTGACGTTTGAACATTGATAAAATAGATGGAAAGTGCTAAATGCTAATAGCTACCAGGTTAGAAAAGAAAAAAAAAGAACAAAAATCTACTGCGGAAACGAAACAGATTCTTATTGGCCCACTTGTGTGGGCCCTCCATTTGGGAATCACACTTGGTCGGTGTCCTCTTGTCGGGCGTCGCCTTCTGACACCAGTCACGTGAGCTCTCCCCGTCGTGAACACTCACTCCTCCCTTTCTCACGTCTCCACCTTCCGATAACGATCCGACGTCTCTAGATCGCCCTACAGAGGGCCCGCTCGATGGCACCGGCCACGTCAAGCTCGAGCGACGCGGCCGGTAACACGTGGGGGAGGCGCACCGACGCAGGGGCCCAGACGGCAGCTGTCGACGACGACGACGACAACACGTCGTCCATCGCACAGGCGCGCGTGAGACGGACGGCGGGTCCCAGAGTTCGGCGGCTTTCGGTATCCCGGCGGCGTTGCATGCGCCTGCAACGCCCGGCGTGGCGTGTCCATTCTTATACAACAGAGGGTGGAGTTGGAACGAGCTGGCGGCAACGTGATGTGATGATGGGTCAGCGAATGGCCGCCGTTACCTTTCGGAGCTCGCACCACGTCCTGCATCATATCTTTCGCAAGCTTCTTCTTTTTTGTCCTCAATTTGTTTTTGGTGTAAAAATAAGTTTACATTTTCAACGTACCAATAATGTTGTAGTACGAAGAGAACATTTTATAACAGTGCATATTTTTTTAAAAAAAATATATAAATATACATCAAATTAAGAGATAGTAACACTAATTAAAAATAAAATATCAAACTATTATCGTTCTGGTACCATTTCGAATCAACTACAGCCTACTAAAAGTCAAGAGGGCAACACAGATCAACTATAAAATTTACTTATTTTTTTTTATGATTTGAATTTTAGAATCAAAGCTTGTTCATCTTTATTTCTAAAAATTGGGAAATTTTCTATTTTATTTATTTATTTATTTAACGGGGGAGCAGTTTACATGCTATTTAAATAATTAAATAGAAGCATTAATCATAATTTTTAAAAATATTATTATTACAAAATTAAATATCAATGATTAATAGTTGATATTGCATCCAAATACAAGGTTAATCATTTTTATTTTAAAAATCATTATACCTTAAAGTTTAATTTGGACTAAAAATGATAATTAATTAAGAATCATTATCAGATCCAAATATAAAAAGTGAAGATAAATATAGGTAACTAACTATAATAATAATAATAATAATAATAATAATAATAATAATAATAATAATAATAATAATAATAATAATAATAATAATAATAATAAGTAGTAGTAGTAGTAGTAGTAGTAGTAGTAAAGATTCATTTAGGATCAGGGGCAAATTCTATTGCATATTAATAGAAATAAAAAAAAAGCGAGGAGTTTGAAGGTGTCTTTCTCTCGGGGCCTAATCGGGTGAAATTTTCATTAAAATTTGTAAGAAATTAATAGTTAATGTAGGATAAGCTGTTAAGTCAGCTTTGAACTCGGATCATAAATGAACATGCATCACTAAAGTGGTGGTGTGTGGATAGATCGATCACATCGATCCGGCCACTTGGACGATGTGTACAACATGGAAACAATAAATAATTTAAAAGGTGAATCCATCCGATTCACAAAGTAAATATATAAAACATGTCATCATATATACCACCACGACAATGTTATTCCACCCAATAATACCTGACTAGTTGTCTGTAAAGTTACCGAACTCTTCCATTCAAGCTAAATTTCATCATATAAATACCCCCACACCCTCATGCCACCCCACTACTGAATTCTGATCAATTCCTCTCTTCCATTACATACTTCTGCTCTCCTAGTTTTTGTTTCAATAATTCTCTCCGGATCCAATGGCTTCTGTTGAGGTGAGCCAGTTGTAATATATATAGTTATGTTCATGCAATCTCTTCTGGCCAGTTTACCCATCTGCCAACAAATTTAGTAATTAGTAACCCTGAACTACATATGCAGCTGAGAAACCTTGGATCATTCATGCGAGAGAAAATTCTGATCTGTTGCAGTAAAAATTTCTTGATCAAGATGATTAAGGAACTAGCTAGTAAAAATTTGTATGGATCAAGATAATTAAGGAACAAGCTAGTTACACGATTCATCTCCATCTCCATGATCTTCTATGTGTAATACTTAAGCTGGTTCGAGTGATATATCTTTGTCCTAAAGAACCACATAACTAATGGCATTGAAGCCATTTTACAGATGTGAAGATTAATTAACTATCAAAGAGTGTTTTTCTTAGAAAAATGCATGCAACTAATTAACTCATGACCACATTAGTTATGTTATGTCATTTGAATTAGCAATATGCATCCCAAAGCATTTAATTACTTTCTCTAGTTAGATAATTGTTTTTTATTCTGCCTACCTGATAATGGGTTCTTATTTTCATCAAACAACATAGAAAAAAATATCCATGATAGCATTTATTTGCTAATTTAATAGTGCAAGTGATTCACGAGTTAAGAGTTAAGACCAATAAAAAATAATAAAAGGAAAAAAAAGGTGGGACATCTCCTTTGATCTTCAGCACTTGAGTCTTGACATGTATTTAATTTGGTAAGAGCAGGTGGAAACAGTCCCAGTTGCAGAGGTTCCAGTAGAAACACCTGCTGCTCCGGCAGAGATAGAAGCCGAAGCCGCTGCAGCAGTTGAAGAGGTCATCGAGGCCGCTTCTGAACCCGTCGCGGAAGAGCCCAGCGAAGAAGCTCCGGCGGTAACAGAACCGACATCGGAGCCAACAGCGGAAGAACCTGCAGCGGCAGAAGCACCAGCAGAACCCGAAGCTGCAGCGCCTGCGGAAGAAGCCGAGGCAGAACCAGCTGCTTCAGCAGAGCCGGAAGCTGACTCTCCTGCGGCCGAGGAAACCGCGGAGACGCCCGCCGTGGAAGAACCGGCTCCGGCTGCCGTTGAAGAAGAGGTTGCACCGGCTGCCGTCGAGGAGGAAGCGAAGGCCGAGGAGAAGGCAGCGGAGTGAGCAGAAGGACGCTGTTGAAGCGATGATTGCTTGCTTTTGCTCGTGGATGGAGATTTAAGATTAATCTTCTTCTTTTTTTTACTGTGATAAGTCAGCTTTAAATAAGTGTCTACACTGTGTTTATTATGATGATATTATTAGCGATGAGTGGGCTATGCATTATTGATGCTGTTATTTATGTTTGTGCTAATTAATAATAATATGAGTCTTTTTTTATCCTGTGATGAGTTTGTTTTATATTGTGCATGAGTGTTTATTTCCATTTTTTATAATTGTTTATATCTAATACAGAAATTTGAGTATATAATGTTTTTTTTAACATATATAAATTTATATGTAATCTATGTTTAAAAATGATGTATATACAGATTTATTAAGATTATGCATAAGCTTATCCTAAATATATATAAATTATATACCAGTGATGGAGTTTTTTTCTTGCAATATTAGGTTATCCTGTAGTTTTCCATTAAGTTATTGTCACATGTTAGAGAATCTAATCATTTGTAAAGATTTAATATTATCTGTTGTTATCCAGATCTAATATTATCTAGATTTGTGTTTATCTAGATTAGTTTAGTTTAGATGATCTTCTCCAGTTAAATAAGATAGACATTGGTGGTTATCCATCTGATCCTTTCATGTACTATATATAGATGTACAACATCGCCAGAATGAATACAGAAAATATTTTCTCCATTCTTATTCTTCTAACATGGTATCAGAGCCATAATTTTTTTCCCTCCTCTCTTTTTTTTTCACGATCTGCAGGATCTCCGCCGGACTCTTCAAAACGACACGGACCGTGTTCTTTAAACACATACCGTTTTCGTTGTCGTGCCTTCCTCATCCGACGACGCGTCCAGCCCCTCCCCATTCCTGCACCGACGCGGGCCGTCCTCGGCCCTTACGATGCGACGCGCCCTTCCGACGCGACGTGCACTCCTCCGACGCTTCTGAGACGCGACTCTGCATCGGCGCCGTCTACACCAACACAGGCCGTGTTCGGCCATTCTGAAGCGCTCCTTATACGACGTGCTCTTCAGACGCGACGCGCTCTCAACGCGCCCTG
>LTAE01002384.1:0-40443 GCA_001647135.1 Pontederia paniculata | reverse complement strand
CTTCTTTTCAAATTATGCATCCTCAAGCAATGATTTTGTACTGTGATAATAAATCTGCTCTTCACATAGCTAACAATCCAATTTTTCACGAGCGCACAAAACACATCGAAATTGATTGTCATTTTATTCGAGAGCATATTCAGTCTAAGTCCATTGTTGTTGTTCATGTTTCTTCTCAGTCCAACTAGCTGACATCTTTACTAAAGCCTTAGGACGTGATCGTTTTGAGTTTTTGATACGCAAGTTGGGCATCTGCAATCCATATGCTCCAACTTGAGGGGGTGTATTGGAATATTTTAAATATCTGATAAGATTATATCAGCTATCAGTCTTCTAGTCTGTAGTTTGTTGTTTAGTTAGCGCAGATCATGGTGAAGGATCCAGAGGTTGGTTGTTGCATACTATGAACAACATTCAATTTTTTTAATATCTGATAAGATTATATCAGCTACCAATATTTTAGTCTGCAGTTTGTTGTTTGGTTGGCGTAGATCATGGTGAAGGATCTAGAAGTTGATTGTTACATATGATGAACGATATTCTAGTTGTTATTTTGTTACACAATAATTTTATGTATATAAGTTATACGAGATCAATTTGTTAAAATGAAACATTATATATATATATATATATATGTTCGATAATGAATAAAATTAAATAATTGAATTCTTTCTTTCAATTCTACTTATTTCAGATTTTTTCATTGTTCACCATTAATTCGTTTCGAAATAATTGTCATATTTCGATAAGTATTTATATCACTTTCACAAATATTCGTCAAAATCGTTAATGCCATAACCATCATGCCTAATAAAATCTCCATCCATTTTTTACAAGGATAAGAAAAGTGTCCATAATATATAAATCCTTACTTTCACCAACCTTATGAGCCACGAGTCGACCCATGCAGAGATAAAGTTTCACCATCCACCCTTCATTAATTACTCAACTCCTTTCACCACCTAACTCTTTCTATGTGCTATACGGAGAAGCAGTCCTTATTGGACCGCCTTCTTCTGCGCTCGCACCAATATCATTAGAAATTGTTAGGGAGGATGAAGAAGGCAGAGATCATACATCGAATTAAGGTTGTTAAGAAAATCTTACTTCTAGTAAAAAAGTTATAAGAACGACGATCGATTAAAGATCAAGTTCTTACAAAAATCGTAAAAAATTTAATGAATGAAATCGTAAAATTAATAAAGAATTAAATATAAGAAAATTGTAAGATAAATTAGAAAAAGTCGATATCTTGTATTGAACATTCTCCTCCTGTGTTGTTGTTTCGGTGTGTACGTTCTGATCAGAGAGAGAGAGGACTTAATCAACTACAGAGTACAGTAATTCCATTGCCCTGTCCATATATATGATACGGTGTTGGGCATGAGTGCCCTGCTTGAGGTCGCAGGCTCACATGGGGCGGTTGTGTTTGGCAGTTGACCGTTGCTTTCCTTCAATTCCTCTCTCTCTCTCTCTCTCTCTCTCTCTCTCTCTCTCTCTCTCTCTATGCCATGGCCGGGTTTCTTTGTGGGCGCCCAAAAGAAGTGTCTTCTAGTGAGGGCATGTACCGTCGATAGCTCCGACACCCAACAGTGCTGTCGTCCATCATCGCCATGTTCAATTCTTCTTATCATGGGCTCCATGCATGTCTCCTTCTAATTCCTTCCCATGGAGAAAACGCCATGAACTAGAGAGCTCATCAATGTTTTTGGCACTATCAAATATATATATTATCTATCCATCTCTATCTCTATCTATATCTATCTGACAAATGGATGCTATCAATTATTGATTATTTTAGTTAACAAGTATTGTTGGAAATATGAAGAAATTTTCTCCGTTAATTTCCTTTTCATTTATCTCTTTCCTCATCTCCAACACTTTTCTTCGTTCTCCACATACAAGAAACGTCGATCAGGTACTTGTACTGTATTTTGTATCGCATATATATTGATGAAAAATAAAAGAAAGTAGTATTATTAATGCACAGTCTTGAAGGAAAGAAGAATAAAGAAACAAGTCGATGTTTAAATCAATTCATCTACGCCGAGCTTCTTTTGGTGCACAGCCCGAGGGCTACAGCCCAAACCTTGGAGCCTAAACCCAACCTAAAAGAAGCTCGGCCTAGTCGGCCAACCTTATCAAATATTAAGGAATTTCAAATTTTCTGCTGCCACTAAAAAAAAATCAATACATAATATATTTTTTTTCAAAATGTCATTGGAGAGAAAAATTCATTTTTTGGATTGTTACTACAATTTTCGATTCATCTGTACCACTTCAAATTATACGCGTCTGACGAATAAAAATATTTTATATTTGAAAAATTCAAATTTAAAATCTTCTTAAACGAGCAATTCTAACTTTTATATTGAGAAAAAAAAATTAAAATAAGACCAATTCAAATACGTAAAACTAAGTTTTTATGTCCAATGCTCTCAGAAGATTTCACATAAAAAAATATTTTCAACTAATATATTTGAAATGTTGACGTAGCATTTTTCTCAATTAACCAAAATTTTCTGAAAGAAAGTAAATTAATTCCGGTCGCTGGGTTCCTTTCTTTCCCTCTCCGTGACCAAGCTCGAAAATGGCCGGGGCAGCCATTCGATCGTTTGCCTGCGTCGTGCTCCGTCTGAGCTCGGCGGTGCGCGGCCATCGACTGCGACAATTCCTACTCTTTATTATGGCTCTACCGCGTCTCTCCGCTTCCTCTTCCTCCCGAGAAGGTCGGTTACAAATACTGTTTTCTTCTTAGTAAATCCAGTCTTAGAAGCTCATCGTGTTCTTCTTGTTGGTAGTGGCAAAGGTTCTTATTCAAGTAGGCATGGTTGCGGTGGAGATGTGACATTCACTGACGAGCCGACGCCGATGTGAACACGTCCTCATCACCTCTATCAAGCCCGGGCACCTGTAGCCATCTTCCGGTACCAGGTTGGAGATGAACGCGAAGAGTGCGCTCACCGGGTGTTCGATCTCGTGGCCCTACCGGTAGGTGATTTGCTATCTTGGTCGCAAGTTTAGACCTTTTCCGGTAGATTGAATCCATGATAATGGAGCAGTTATGAAGAATACCAAATAGGATTCGAGTAGATTAGCTTATATCCATTGCATTTTTCAAAAGAATAAAAAAGGTTGTTGCTATTGCATTTACTTGTTGTTCGGATTGTTTAGTTGAAGTTGATGGTATTCTTTTGTGATATCTGATAGTTTGACCTTGATAGGTGAATAAAACCCTGTATAAGGCAAAACAAGCAATTTATGTAAAACCCCAAAAATAATGAAGAGGCCAAAATGGATAAACAAGCCCACTTAACCAACTCAGCCCAAAACCCACCCTAAAACCCATGATGCCCTAAGTATAAAAAGAGAAAAATCTGTTCTTTCCTTATTCCACCCACTCCCACACTCTCTCTCTTCTCTCCCTCTCCTCATGGCATCCCAAAACTAGGATTCATAGGAGCTCTCACCATTCTCAGCTCAAGGAGGGATTGGAGGTGGACTAGGAGCTCAAGAGACGCAAGAGGGACAAGGAGAAGAAGAAGGAAGGGCTAGAACTTCACCAAGCTTGGGAAGAAGAAGGAATCACCATTAGAGGAGAAGGAGCTAGAAGGAGTTAGGGATTCTTGCTAAGGTATTTAAAGGGATCCAATCCCTCACTCTCTACTCATCCTATTGATTTGGATGTATAAGAACACATGTTCTTAGTTTTGGAGATGAGAGGATGACATTTAGGAGTGTGCATACTAGGTGTTTGTGCATATGTCTATATGATCTTTTCTATATGATGAATGTGATATGAACCATGTAATGATTGTTACATGTTCCTATTGTGATAATGATATTTGTATGTGTCTCTCATGATTCCTCATGTCCTAGCAAGTTAATCTTTCATTGTTTAGGTCTATTTCCATGTATTAAGGTTCCATTAGAATGTTATGAATCATATGAGTTATGTTATGGCCAAATTAGGGTTCTAATATGTAAATTTCTGGAATGATGTGTCCTTCTATGTGCCAAACCCCAATTGATGTGAAATTGATGAACTACGAACCCTAGAAATATGTGAATGAACTTTAGAATGGATATGTAAACCCTAGATGGTAACTTGGACCCAATCACATGCAATCCGATGTTATTAGTGTCTAAATTGGGTTGTCACGAACCCTAGAATGTAGTAAATTCTCTTAATTATGGATTCCCCTGAGAATGATAAGTTCATAGGTATGAAAGGGTGGAATTTGGAAGTGAAATGGGGTGTAATCGAGTCCAGGGCATCCATCACGGGCCGTGATGGAATATCACAGGCCGTGACAGGACCCATCACGGGCCGTGATACACCATCACGGGCCGTGAGATCATGGTCAAAATTTGGAAGTCCCGAAACGCCTAAGTCACGGCCGTAACAAGGTGTTACGGGCCGTGACAGTGTCATTACGGGCCGTAATGTAGTGTTACGGGCCGTGACATGTTGGTCGTAATGAAACATACGGATCGTATTCCTCATTCCGAGAGGATTTCGGTTCGACCGTACTGACCAATACGGGTCGTATTGTCCATTCCGAGAGGATTTCGGTCTGACCGTATTATTTCGATACGGCCGTATCGGACCTCACCCATCGAAACCCTCCATTCGCGGCCGTGACATGGTGTCACAGGCCGTGAAGGTGTAGTCACGGGCCGTTACGGTTGGTAACGGGCCGTGACAGGTTGTATCACGGCCGTGACATGGTGTCACAGGCCGTGAAGGTGTTCATCACGGGCCGTTACGGTTTGTAACGGGCCGTGACAGGCTGTATCACGGCCGTGATGGATTCATCACGGGCCGTGATGACTCAGGGAGTTTTAAAAGTCGTCTTATAGATGCTTATTATGATGTTCTCTCCCTAATGCTTGATGAAATCATTCGTTTACTATGTTTTACGCTGTTGATGTTTGCAAAGCCGTAATTAGGTTAGAAATGCAAGATTGATTGCTATGATTGATGTGTTGTGAAGATGAAATATGAATGACCTAGTCGAGGCGCATCAGTTATGTATGTTATCTAGGATGCCATGTCTATTCACTAGCGGCGGTGTGCTCCCAAAAGAGATGCGATGTCCACTCATTAGCAATAGTGAGTGTGCTCTCGGGATGCGATGTCCACTCGTTAGCGTTAGTGAGTATGCTCCTAGGACCCCACAAGAGGGTCGGCCTAGCTAGCCATTATGAAGAAGGACTGATGTTACCCGAGACTCATCATGTAAAGATGTAAAGGTAAGAAGTTCATGAACATAAGATGCTTAGAATCATTTATGCTTCATGTATAAAATGTTTAATGCTATGCTCAAGCCATGTAAATGTCATATGCTTATGTTACCTAAAATGGGTTATGTTCTAAGTTTATACTTATGATTATGATCATGTTATGTTATGACATATGTATATAATGCATGATAGATGCCAACCTTTACATACTCTAATCGGGGGGTTTCCACCTCCCCTGCTTCTGGATCCATGCAGGTGATGATGCATGAGGGACTTGGCGGTGGTGTGCTCATGGCGGCTTGACTTGCACATGGTTATGTCTAGGTCTTATAGGCTTTTTAAGTCATTATGGTTATATCTAATGAACTTGTTATCTTATTTTATGTCTCGAGTCGAATGAGCCTAAGACTCATATTATGGGCCTTATGTTTGGCCCTGAAATTATGCCCATATGTGGCAAGATGATTATGGATTTTTATATGTTTCCGCTGCCTTGAGTTATATTATCATGATATTATGTTTAATTCTTCCGATGTAATGTATTTTAATTGTTATCATGTCTTCAATATGTGTTATAAGCTCATGTAACGGCTTCGAAAAGCCCTCGCGGGCCGGGCCCAAGGGAGTGCGTTTTGGGGGCGTTACAATTTAAACATGGTAGGATATTGATTGTGTCAACTTTAGTAATTCTCATAATCCTAGGATAGCTTATTATTCGAAATGCACAAATAATGCTTTCATACTGAAAGGAAATTTAAAATAATAAATAGAGGAGACAGGAAAGAAAAACTCCTCAAGATTATGGATGATGGGAGTTTATGAGCTCGATGTTTTTTTTTTAGAATGTCTTTGATGATTTCGACTCGAGGTTCTAGACTAGACTTCCTCAAATAGGAAAGAAAGAAGAAAAATAATATCTCTAATATAAAATGTACTTTGAGGCTTAAAGGCTTGAATGGAAGTAAAAGGCTCCTTAAGGCTTTTATTCATAAGATTGAAAGGTGTTTCCATTGTAAGATTGAAAGGAGACACATTCTAATTATTCACTACTCCTCTCTCCATTGTTCATCTCCTCTGTCTTTTTTCCTTCCCTTCTTTTTCAATCTATGTGCTCGCTGCACTTTCATCCTTCCCAAAGGTTGCCTTAGTAATATTTGAAAACATAAAGCACACACAATGGCCCTGACCGAATTTCCTCCTCTCGTAGTTGTCCCACTCTTTTCCCTTGATGCAGTGAAATTTAACACATTCGAAGATCAACACCAAAGTTCAACAATGTGATGGTTGTTTTTTTCAGAAAGCATGTTCATTTTGGCTGGAACAAAGGGTTAAACCATCAAAAATTATATCAAAGGAGTTTAATCTCTTATTCTAATGATAGAAAACCTAGTGATTACCATGACTGGCAGAAGCTTGTACTCCTGTTCCACACCCAATGCTATTGGAAAAACAAAGATAAGTATTTCTATCAGCTGCTTCCAGTACTAATGGAAATTTCATCATTACTAGCACTAGCAGTTGACAACAATTGCTTAACAAAATTACAATAATTGTATTGACAAACTATGGTTGGGTCTTGGAATAGTTTGATCCATGTCAAGTTCATTTGAAGATCTTATTTTCATCAGATTGTCGGCCCACCCAGGACGGCAACTAATTCTTGTGGTGCCTGAAATTTGAGAAGAAGTTTAATAGGAAAATTTCTTATGATATATTCTATGGTATTTAAGGGAGATTATTCAAGTCTTTTGCAGATAATCTATACTCAAAGAGAAAAAAAATATTTACATTGAATATGTTCACTTTATAATATATGGATTTTGTTAGAATTAGCATATGATAAACAATGATAATACAATAGCGGAAGCATATAAACTAAGTAAACTATCAACCTCCAGCCATAGTCTTTTTTTTTTGGAGGTGAAAGGAGGGTAAAGGAGGGGAAGGAAAATGAGGTTAATAGTTTAACCTCGTTTGATTGCATTTTTAACGGAGGGGAATGGAGGGAAATGTCCCCTTCATTTATCTCCATTCTCCTTCAAGAGCCCATTTTTCTTTCAACCCCAAATTGGGGCGGAAAGAAGGAAAAAAATATTTAAATATAATTTTCAATTTTGACCATTTGTAACTAACTATATAAACATAAATCTTAGAATATATTCATACAATAAAAATTATAATTTCCCTTCTTTTCCTTCCCCTCCCTTTAGTTATGTTATCCAAACAAGGTTAATGCTTTTACCTCTTTTCTCTTCCATTACCTTTCCCTTGGTTTCCCTTCCCCTCCGTTACCTTCCCTTCCTCTTAATTATCCTGAAACCAAACATACCCTTATGCACTTCTCTTAACAAGAATCTTCTAATTCATGCACTTCACAATGTGATGGAAATTTTGTATGTCAAAGTGTGAATTAGAGACATTGCTTTAGGGTATTTATAGACTTCCACCCATTAAGAAAGTTATCTTATATGGTTACTAAAACTATTTCTTTTTCTTTTAGTAGTTATATAAACCATTTAATATGAATTAGAAACTAGATAAGTAATAATCAATTATGACCAAATAATTTAATTGTATTAAATTCTAACATTTTCCCACTTGGTCTGACAATTTATTATAATTAGCTTTTACAAGTATGTTAATTCACGAATAGTTGCTTTATATAAAGAAAACGAATCACACGTATCATGGCAATAGGTTCTTAATTAAATAAGTGGTACTTTCCATGCATTACATTGTAATTTAATTTCTTTTCACATGCCTCAAATGTGATACTTATTTCCTTATATGAATAAGCCTATATATTTATTCTAGGTCCAAAAATATCTGTCATTCCTTTATTTAAAAAAAATGTATGCATACTGAATAGAATAACAAGAAACAAATAATATGAATTTCATTTAAATTGTTTGCAATACAACACTTCAATCGATAAGTGACATAGTTGAACTTAACCCCATACATGTTACATGATCCTTTATCAATGTTGGTGGCATGTCTTTTGTTAAGGGATATGCAATCATTTGCTTGGTAGAAATATGTTCTACAAACACTTCTTTATCTTTCACATGCTGCTTTATAGCTATGTACTTGATGCCAATATGTCTGGCTCGAGTCCCACTTTTATCATTCTTAGCAAAATACACGGCAACTTTATTTTAACAATAAATTTCAATGGCTTAGAAATAATGTCAACTATTCGAAGCCAAAAAATGAAATTCCTTAACCAAATGCCATGTGATGTCGCCTCAAATAAAGAAACAAACTCTGCTTCCATTGTAGAAGTTGCAACTAAGTCTTGTTTCACACTTCTCCATGTTACAACTCCTTCAACGAGTAGGAAAATATATTATGATGTTGACTTATAAGTATCAACACATCCAGCAAAGTCTGAATCTACATATCTAAAAAGTTCTGTATTGTCGGATCGTTTATAGATAAGTATGCAATCTTTGGTTCCTTGAAGATGTCAAAACCTTCTTTGCAGCCTTCCTTCTAACTTTTCAAATGCAAATGCAATGTCAGGCCTTGTACATACTTGAGCATACATTAAGTTTCCAACAATAGAAGCATAAGGAATGTTTTTCATTTGTTCCCTTTCTAATTCATTTCTTGGACATTGGACTAAACTAAATTTATCATCCTTCACAATAGGTGCTACACTTAGTGAATAATTTTTCATTCCAAATATCTCTAAAACATTATTAATGTATGCTTCTTGAGATAAACCTAAAATCCTTCGAGATCTATCTCTACGGATCTTTTTGCCAATGACAAAAGATGCCTCAACCATATTTTTTATATCAAAGTTTTGAGAGAGAAATTATTTCACTTAATGTAACATCTCTAAATCATTTGTAGCAAGCAAAATATCATCAACATATAAGATAAAAAAGTTGATTTTGCTCTTACTAATTTTGTGATATAATACATTGATCAACAATGTTTTCAGTAAAACCAAATGAAGAAACAATACTACAAAACTTCAAATACCACTGTCGAAAAGCTTTCTTAAATCCATAAATAGATTTATTAATCTTACAAACTAAATGATCACCAACAGACAAGACAAATCTTTTTGGTTGCTTCATGTAAATATCTTCCTCTAAATCTCCATTGAGAAAAGTTGTTTTTACTTCCATCTGATGTAATTCAAAACCAAAATGTTTATTATTGCCATGATAATACAAAATGAATCTTTCTTAGAAACCAGTGAAAAAGTGTCATGATGATATATTCTTTCCTTTTGAGTAAACTCTTGAGCAACAAGTCGAGCCTTGTAGCCTTCAACATTGCATGATGAATCCCTTTTGGTCTTAAATATTCATTTACAACCAACAATCTTCGCCCCCCAGACAATTCCACAATATCCCATACTTGATTAAACATCATAGAGTTCATCTCATCTATCATAGCATCATGCCATAATTTAGAATTACAATTATCCATTGATTCAGAAAAAGTTGCAGGATCATTTTCACCAGCAATATCATAGTCACATTATGTAAGATATACCATAAAATTATCAGAAATAATATGTTTCTTAATTCTAGTTTATCTTCTTAATGTTGCATGACTAACTTCTTCAGAAGTTTGTTGTACAATAGGAACCACTTCTTCGATAATTGATTAATCAATTGGACTTATATGTTCAATAGATTGTTGTTCAGCATGATCTACTTGAAAATTATCATGAGGATGTGGATTAGGTTGTTCAATGTTCACATTATTTTCACTATTGTTGTATTGAATAACCATTCTTTTGCATGGAGTTGCATGAGAAGCATGATCATTATGAAAAGACATGTTTTGAAAATGAGCCCTCCTAGTTTCAACATTATTTTCAAGAAACTTAACATTTCTAGATTCCACAATTTTAGTGGTGCACGAAGAGAAATAAAAACGATAACGCTTAGACTTTTTTGCATATTCAATAAAATATGCACTAATTAGTTCGAGGATCCAACTTATTTTCATTTGGATTATAAACTCAAACTTCAGTTGGACAACCCCAAATGCGTATATGATTTAAACTTAGTTTCCAACATTTTCATAATTCAAATGACATTTTATTAACTGTCTTAGTTAGAACCTGATTTAAGATATATTCTACTTTCTTAAGAGCATTAATCCACAAAAATACAGGAAGTTTGGAATTACTAAGCATGTTGCGCACCATTTCTATTAATGTTGTATCTCTTTTTTCTGCTACACCATTTTGATCTGGTGAACCAGGCATAATGTATTGTGCTACAATATCATGCTCTCGAAGAAATTTAGCAAATGGACCAGGAGCTTGTTCCCCTCCTGTATATCTTTCATAATACTCTCCACACCTATCTGATCTCACGATTTTTATTTGTTTTCCACATTGTTTCTTTACTTCTGCTTTATAGATTTTAAAAGCATTTAAAATTTCATATTTTCTTGAAGCATATAGAGATACATATAACGTGAGTAGTTCAATGAAAAAGATGGAATATTTTTTACCACTTGAATTCATATCAGGACAACATATATCATTATCTATTATTTCTAATAAGGTTGAACTTCTAGCACTTTTTTTAGACATACTTGCATGTTTGCCTTTAATGCAATCAATAAAAGTATCAAAATTAGTAAAATCAATAGATTTAAGAATTCCATCATTTATGTCCAACCTTTGATGCCATAATATTGAAAAACTTTTGTTCATGATACAATGCTTAATACCTGCATTCTCATGCATAATCATCAAACTATATGGAACATTATATTTTAAATGAAATTTGAACAAGCCACAATCCAGACTACCATTTTCAACAACATTTGAATTTTTCATAATACTCATACAAGTATCATTAAAATTAAAATGATAACAATCCATTACAAGTCTTGAAACAAAAATTAAATTTCTAAAAATGTGTGGAATATAAAATGTTTGTTCCAAATCTTAAATTTATTTAAAATAAGTATATAAGTTCCAATAGCTTTGACTTGTGAACTCATCCGATTGCCCATATAGATGCTTTGTTCACTTCCCATCGGTTTCCTTCGGCTTAATAAATTAACCCTGCATATCGTTTGCAATGTGAATGATAGTACCAAAATCGACCCACCAAGTATCATGAGAAACTTCAACCAAATTAGATTTGAAACACACTAAAGGAGTGTGACCTTTCTTTTCAAGCTAAGTCTTTCGTTTGGAGCAGTCTTTCCTTATGTGTCCTTTCATTTTATAGAAAAAATAACGAGCAACCTCCTTATGATTAGTTTGAGCAGGAGTAATGCCTTTTCTTTTGTGCTTATCGACTAGCTTCTTCTTCTTCTCAAATTTCTTTTCATTTATTACCAATTGTGCACTTTCACCAATTTCTTGAATCAACCTCCCTTCCTCTTGTACACACAAGGTCAACAATTCATTAAATGACCAATTTTCCTTATGTGTATTTATATGTAATTTTAAAAGGTTCATATGGTGAAGGAAGAGTGTTCAAAATAAAATGCACAAGAAAATAATAAGAAATCTCAATCTTCAATGATTTTAACTAAGCATCAATGTCTCTCATTTTCATTATGTGCTCACGCACACCTTTAATGCTAGTTAATTTCATGGATGACAATTGTCACATTAAAGTACTGGCAAGTGATTTTTCATAAGGCTCAAACTGTCCCTCAAGAGCCTTCATTAAGTCCTTGACAATTTTGCATTCAGGGATAGACCCACAGATACTAGTCAAAATGCGAGATGTAATAAACATCATGCTCAAACAATTGGATCTTTCTCGTTGTTCATGTGATGATATTTCCGCTCGAGTACTGGTATTAGTAGGTAACGGAGGTTCATCTTGTCGAAGAGCATAGGCAAGATCAATATAACCCAAATGAAGAAGAATTTTTTCCTTCCAAGTCTTTTAATTATCACCACTTAGAGAGAAATGTCAGATGCATTATAGAAAAATACCAATGCTCCAAATAAAAAAATATTTAAATTACTTTATGCATGCTAAATAGGCACATCCAAAGAAAACTTTCATACAGATAAGATATGCATGCCAATGCAAATCATATCAATTTAAACATGAATCCATGTGTCATTAAAAAATCTGCTTGTGGGCAACATATCTTAATACACGATTATTCCATGTGTTAACAGTAATGATGAAACTATAAAATTGATTAAAAATGTCATTTCTTTATTGCCTGTGGGTTAAAGAAAAATATATATTTTATATTCCACCAAAATTAAATATAAAGTATACAATAACTTTCCTGTGAGACAAAGTTGATATACTTTAACGTTTAATAAGAAGTTGATGTTATAGTTTAAAAATAATGTATGATTGCATGAATAAAGATGTTGTGGCTATTCTTTAGTTATGCAAGTATGACATCATATGATAAGTAAGACATACAAATTCACAAAAAAAATGTCTTAACTCAAAAAGAAAATTAAATTTATTTCAATGACTATTAGAATCAAACCAACATCTCATAACTTAATAGTCAAACTTTCAAACCAATTAAATATAATTTGTGAAGTCATGCTACACAATTTATGCATGGCTCAACCTTGAAGAAAAAAACAAAAGAAACTTTGCACTATCAAATAAGTATGACAAAATTAATCATACTTTTGACAAAATGCAAAATAATCTATTTTTCTTAACATATTTGGTTTAAAAAAATATTCATAATTTAGATGATGTAGAAAATAATTTTCCAAAAGCAAAAACTTTGCAAATCCAAGGAAGTATGACAAATACATATTTTTGATAAATGCAAAATAATATGCTTATAAAATATGTAAAATTTAACTCTCATAAAAATGATAAGTTGACAATATATGAATAAGATCTTTCAAAAAGCAAAAAAAATGCAAAATCAAGAAAGTATGATAAAATTCATACTTTTGATAAATGCAAAATAATATGCTTCTTAAGGAGATACAAAATTAAATTCCATATTACTCATCAATATAGAGGGAATACCTTCTAAAAGCAAAAAAGTTGCAAACCAAGAAAGTATGAGAATTCATACTTTTGATATAAGCAAAATAATATGCTTTTAAGAAGATAAAAATAAAAAATAGTCTCGTGATATAAATGTAAACTATGCACTACATGTGCATAAAACATTAATAGTGAAGTATGATTAGGAAAAAATATACAAGCTCTGATACCATATGTTAGAATTAACATATGATAAACAATAATAATACAATGGCAGAAGCTTATAAACTAAGTAAACCTATCAACCTCTAGCCATAGTCTTTTCTTTATGCACTTCTCTTAACAAGAATCTTCTAATTCATGCACTTCACAATGTGTTAGAAATTTTGTATGTCAAAGTGTGAATTAGGGATCTTGCTTTAGGATATTTATAGACTTCCTCGGAACAAAAAAGTTACCTTATATGGTTACTAAAACTATTTTTTTAGTAGTTATAGAAACAACTTAATATCACTTAAAAATTAGATAAGTAATAATAAATTCTGACCAAATAATTTAATTATATTAAATTCCAACATATTTTCCTTGTCCTATTTGATTTTCTTGAATTTGTCATTGTTTATATCGTGATATGGTAATTATATAGACCTAAAATTTAAAATATCAATTTATTGATAGAGATTTATTATCATAAAAAAATGCATAGAGGCACTAAGCCTCTGAGACCAACTCTTAGGGCAAAATCTAAGATGTTATCTCGATATGATTATGGAAGTTATTTCATAACCATTTACCAATAGCAAAATAATTTCATATAACCTAATAGATAAATGACTCACCTTAGAAAGAGCCGCTTTGTTGTCTTCATTATTGAAGTTGCTAAGCCAGCAGTGTTAAACAATGTCAACTTTCATGTACTTATCATCTTTACTTTTGACTATTGTATTTAAAAAATAGTACCTAAATGAAAAGTCAATTTGATTTAGTTAGTTTCAGGGCACAATTTCAGCATCTGCTAAAGATATATTTTATTTTGATGGAACATGTCAAAACTTTATTTTGACTTTTTGAAACAACGTCAACTTTCATGTCTCTATCGTCTTTACTTTTAACTCTTTTATTAAAAAAAATAGTTACTAAATGAAAATTCAATTTGTTTCAGGGCACAATTTCAGCATATGATGAGATAAATTAAATTTGCACGATTAATGGTAAAACTATATTTTATTTTGATGGTATATGGTAAAACTACCACTTAGATCAATAAGGATTGATTTACCCGGGTTGGTCCTTAATGCGACTTTCATTGATCTTTTGTTTTTTCACATGGTTTGGGGATAACAAACTTTAAAGGTGTTGGCCCTTTAGATCATATTAACATAAAATATGATCCATATCTTTTTTTTAGGATTTACCACTATGAACACCAATAGTTTATTAGATTAATTAATTTTTTGCATGCTTTCCTTTTTTCTCTTTCTTTGGCACACTAATGATGCTTGATATTACCAATGGGCTGATAATATCAGTTCTTTCGATTTTTGCATTCTTACCCTCTATTTTTCTGATGTGTATATGTTTTGCCCTTGCATATTAGTTTATCCAAGGTATGATTGTCAACAAATAAAGGAAGAGTTAAACAAAGTTGGTTGGTCTTTCGATCAAAACCCTCATGTAAATTGTTATTGTTTTCTTTGGTCTCCCTTTGTTTTATCTAATACAGGCACATATTTTGAACAATATGTAGTTTTTATGTGTCATTGTGCGGCTTAAATAGTCATTTCTGTCAAATTTTGTAACGATTTACCATTAGAAAACATTTACATGTTTTAAAAACATGTATTCAATGCATGTTTGTATTTGGAGTAAAGATTTTTTCAAGTCCATTTCAAATCAACTTTCAAGAAATTTGATGAACTTATAAGAACTAAAACCCATACATGGAATCATATGTCAATCATCTTAAGCATTCTATTTCTGAGCATTCATTGAGGATAGAAGCTCATATTGATTGTAAAATAAGACAGTAATTATGGGAAACTCGAGGTAGTCAATGTGATCTATTGTTTGCAATGAAAATCAGTGGTTAAATGGTTAGTTGAATAATATTAGTCATCTATGTTTAACCTTAATACAAATTGCATCAAGGATTCATTTGACAAAAAAAAGAAAATATCTCAGGGAATGAACTAGGAGCTTGATTTTGGTTCTATGACTAGTCTCTTATGCCTTTATCTAGGATGAAACTTATAGGAATTTATGAAACTATCAGTAAGTGACTCAGATCCATAGCTTGTGAATCAGATTAAAGGCATTGTCTTTATGATGTCTTGCATTGGTTATATTATTCCCTTTAATAAAGGAGCCCAAAAATGTTTCATGGATTTCCTTTAAGATGTTTTAGCTTGGAGTTATAATCTGACAATAACTCAAGGTTGCAGTCTGTACTATGTTTTTGCTAAAATACCTACTCAAGTAGTGGAGAACTATCATAAAAAAATAGTGTAAAACTATGATTCAAAATTATCTATGTTCTAGCATATTTGACAATATATTAGAAAACACAAGATGTACCACTTTTACAAGAATGAATCTTCCACCTTTTGATAGGTTATTGTGCCGATTGAAAATGGTTTTGAAGAAATGGAAGTAGTGGATATTGGTGGATATCTTAAGGCGGGCTAACATGAAGGTTGTGGTTGCCTTGGTTCAAAAGTCTAAATAGATGATACCATCTCAAAATACAAATTAGTAGCTAATAAATCTATTGCAGATGCTTCTACATCAGCTTATGATCTCATTATTCTTCATGTAAGTTACATATTATGATGAACTGCTTGAGAATTCACACTTTGTTTGAAGCATTATGGCCCCAAAAATGGTTAGTGTATAGAGTGCCATAAACTCATTTTCTTATGAATAAAATTGAAAGATGTGCTCTAATGCATGTATTCATGATTATGCATGTTATGTCAACATTTAAACACATGTTGGAAATTATGTAAGTTTATGCGACCTTTTGATGGCATATGTTGAAAATGGATACACTAAGCTATCCTTTTTTGAAGGCTACATGAAGTTATACCATGGGTTGTCTGATGACTACGATCGTTAATAAGATCCCTTTTCACTTTTAGAAAAAAGGAAAACTGACCCCATGGGTACGTCTATGGATTAGAATATATAGCGAGTGGAAATGAGTTTCAACAACCAAGTAGTAATGGAGATCACATCCAAGTGAAAATTGATATCTGTCACATCCAATATTTTGTTCATTTCTTTACCTTGAATTTTCTTAAACAAACGTTATAACTATAACTGAATGTTGGTGGATAAATTATATCCTTTAGTTTGCCTAAGGACATGAAACAGGTGCTACTTGTTTTATCTTCGAATTTTAAAAATGCTGCCAGACATCTCACATTTGTTGACTGAATTGAACTATGAGCCATCAACTGAAATATTGATATTATACACTGTTGACAGTGTCTTTTAACAAATTTGCTATTATTTTCAGTATTATAGTTTTTACTTGTTGAAGGCATTGCATCCACATATATCTTTCTCCATAACATGACTACTTGTCATGTCTTGTTCGATACAAGCTAATTGAAAGAAGGCTTCCAGTGAATTGGGAAACATTGTGTGCAGTCTAGAGCATTGGTGATAGGAGTAAGCTGACGGGATAAACCACAATATTAGAAGACTGAGAAACAAGATAGATAGGGTGAAAAAGGATGTTGAAATGGATAAATATGAAGATTGAAAGTGTTGGAAGAAGACTATGATCTAGGAAACTAATATTGTTTTAAATTTCTAAGCTACTACCCCCAAACATTGAGATAAAATGATTAAGAATGATTTATTAAATGTAAGAAAGCATGACTATAAACTTAACTCGTTTTTGGTGTTTCCTTAAAAAAGTATTCTTATGCTTAACAAATTCGGATACATGTCATTTCTCAAAACTTTAATTGTCTTTAATACTTCTAGCATAAGTGGTCTCTCTTACCACATGGAATACAATTAAACAATGTATCTATGTTGGATACTTAGAGTATTCTCTTAAGATCTGCATTTGGAGCTTACAAATAACAATTATCAGCTATCTATCGGCACATACAATATCGAACTCAAAGCTCTGCATGTCTTAAACTATCAATTTGGGGCTTTCGATAACATTATTCAGAAAAGGATACTTGAATCAATGGCAATACCCAAGCATGTGTTTTTTTGGATACCAAAGCTTTCATTCAATTTATTATATTGAGCACCGAAAATTTTCTTGAGCATATGATATCGATCTACATTGGAGATGGTCCTCTGTTATATCTGATCTTGATAATCACTAGTATCGCCAAAATGTTTCATTACATCGTGTTCTATGATCATATTGCCATTGATGCTTCGCCTTCTCAAATGGTGACATTAGTTACTAAGGATACGTTTGGGAATGCTTTCAAACTGGTGCTTTACAAAAAGTTCAACTTGCTTTTAGGTCCGCAGTTGTTTGGTAAGATTTTTTAAAATTGCTTTCTCCTACACTTTTTGCAAGACACGACTATTTTTCTTATTTTTTCAAAAAGTTGAGAAATGATCATATGAATCAAAGCTCTGTGGATGAAAGCAAGTTAGTTTTTTTTTTCACTTTTTGGATGACTCCCAAACGCAACCTAACTCTGTGTGAAAGCCCTTTGTTGTTGTTCAGCCACTTGTATTAGTTTATATTAGGCTGCAGCCTGCAGGCTGTCAATGCAAGTGCATTTATGCAAGTTGTTTAGTCAATTTTGAAGAATTGTATCTTTTAATAATTATGTATTACAATCCATAGTCGGACTTCCCAATCATATGATCGAATTCATGTTTGACGGGAGCCCATCCTCCCACCTGGTTCACAATGAATTGGGATGGGTTGTTCAATAGACCAAGGGAGGATGGAGAAGCAAGTTATATTGCCGCAATAACACTAGTTATTTGTTATATGCAGGAACTTCAGCCCTGTGCTTGAAGTGGAAGCTTGGGGTACGAGACGTGGGATTTTGATGTGTCACCAACTAGGCTTGTAAAGCACCTCTTGTCACATGAAAAAATGCTCTCCTAAAGACGCTAACACATCTATATTATGCATTGACTATATTGCTGGCTCTTTAACTATTCAATAAAAATATAGAATAATTAAAACTATTTTTTTATAATATGCAAAATTTTTAATTCAATAATAGATGCTAAATATCTCAAAACTAAGCCATGAATAAAATTATTACAACGCAATAGAAAACAACTAGGAGAAACATCTAGATTAAGGATCATCATCCATGTACAAGCAACATTCATCACGAACATCAATCACGCACATGCCACCAGTCAACGTACTCTGCAGATCAATCACTTGCAAGATTCAATATAGGAGAGACAATTCTTCAGTGAGCTATAACGTACAGTATGTGAGGCAACAAATAAATATAAAATGACAGCATTAAGCATGAAAATAAATTAGGACTATAAGATATAAATCATAGTCAACATAAATCAATGTATTGTATAATGTCATATGCTATCAGATCAATACTTTGGTTATGATGCTTTTCTTTGATTACTCTAGATCAATGCATTAACATCCTTTCAATGTAAAGATCTAATTTTTTATACAATGCTTTGGGTTAATGCAATGCTTTGCCTTGCATACAATGCTCTAAATCAATGTGATAATATGCACTGGATCAATAATATGCTTTGGATCAATATCATACTATGTTATTGATCAATGCAATATTATACTTTGGATCAATGCTATGTTCTGATTATCATTCAATGCTATAGATTAATATTTTTAGCTTTGACTTATCTCATTAGTGACTTTGATGTGATTTTGCAATGACTTTGAAATAGGGGTTCATGAGTTCTTAGGAGGTACGTCGATACAATGGTCATTGGTGGTGCACAAATCACGATAGATGCCCACAAGGGGGAGGATGCTAAAAGATTCTCTTTGTTGCAATGAGGGAAGAAGGACAGACAACGAGCGACTGTTCTACCAACACCCTAACAATGCAATGATATAACTTTGGCTCCCAAAATATGCATTACATGATGATCTCATATTTTATTTATCTTGTTTAATCCTTATCTTTCTTTAATATAAATCCTTAGTATCACACAGAGGATCTAAGGTTTCAATACAATATAGAACATATATTATCAATGTCAGTCTGACAGACATAGGTCATGTCTGATATGAACATGGGTTGTGTTCTGCAGCGTAAAACACTTTGGCGTGCAAAGTCATGACACGTGTCATGTTAGAGTTTGACACAGGTCGTGTTCTGTCTATGCAATGATAAATTAAAATACTTTGACATGGGACGTTGGCTGAGATTTGGCATGGGTCGTGTTCCATCCATGCGATGCTTTAATGAACACGTGGCATGTCCACGGGTCGTGTCGCTCCTTCTGACGCAGATCGTGTTCAACATTAATATATTTAATATTCCTATTTGTTTAATAATTTAGGGTACAATTTGACCATATTTAGGAGGACACGAGTCGGGTGTTGTTATCTGATTGTTTAATTTCAATAATTCAAGACACGATCTCTACATGTGAATGACACGGACCATGTCCTATATCGACCCAGACCGTGTTTCATGGTCGGCACATGTTAGGGTTTTCAATCTATGCATGTGGGTCGTATCTATGTGGGACGCGGTTCATGTCACGATCTCCCAGGTTGTGTTTATGATTGACGTGGCAACTAGGGTTTAACCCTACGGACACAAGCCGTGTTTGATTGCTCTAGCTGTATCTTTTTTTCAGTAATTAAATCCTTGTTGTTTGTACAAAATCATGTATGTCATTCAATCCGAATCAAAATAATATTCCAGGAACTATCGGAGATTAGAAAATCTATTTAATATTGTAAAAAGTATTCTACCCCTAGAATGCATCAATTTACCAAGAGTTTATATCTAAATGGGATTCATCTATGTACACACTCTTTTTGACGGGGTCTTTTGATCCTCTTGTTTCAACAATCCCTCGCTTTCGTTCCCTTGAATTCTGTGCTACCATTGATCTCCTTCGTCTTTTCTTAGAGGATTTGATAAAAGAATCTAAGAAAGAGAATGAGGAAGAGAGAAAACTTGTAACCATGAAGGAGAGAAATCAATTCTTACCACTTCAACACGGAACAAGAGAGAAGAATTTCTCCTGTGACAGATAGATAGAACATAATGACTATGAAGATCTTCCCCATGCCCGAGGGGTAATAGAAAAATTTCTAAGGCTTCAACAAGTTTAAATGAAATAAAACACTATTATTTTAATTAAATTAGAGTCCAACAATATAGAGCTCCCAACACAAGTCGTGTTCTTATCCCACACAGTCCATGTTGGACCCTTGATGAAACCGATTATTACAAGGCTTGGAGCGCATCAAAGGCGAGATCAACTCCACATGTTTAATGAGATACATCAAGCATGAAACCAAACCACAATGTGACTCGAGCACTACTGTTAGGAAATAGGAGGCCTTATCAAACTTTCATTTAAAAAAAAACACTCCGCGGAAGTAATATGGAGGCAGATTTTTAGCACATATGATCTCAATACAACAAAAGTCCTAAATATTTCGTACCAAAACTCAGATGGAACTTTTATCAATAGATAGCTTAATCTCTCTTTTCCTTAAAAAAATATTGGTGTGTGTTAGAGAATCTTAACATTTGTAAAGATTTGATGTCATCCAGATCTGTTGTTATCTAGATATGATGTTATTTAGATTTGTGTTTATCTAGATTAGTTTAGATTACATAATCTTCTCTAGTTAGATTAGATAGATATTGGTGGTCATTCTTCTGATACTTTCATGTACTATATATAGATGTACAGACTCACCAGTATTCAATATAGAAAAATATTTTCTCCATTCTACTCTTCTAACATGGTATCAGAGCCATAAATATTTTTCTCTCCTCTTTCTTTTTCACGTTCTACAGGCTCTCCGGCGAACTTCTCGAGACGACACGGACCGTGTTCTGTCGACATGGACCGTTCTCGTTGTCATGCCTTCCTCGTCCAACGACGCGTCCAGCCCCTCCCAAATCCTGCACCGATGCGGGCCGTCCTCGGCCCTTCCGACGCGCTCCTCCGACGTCTCTTAGACGTGCTCCCAACGTGACGCGTCCCTGCACCGGCACCATCTACACCAACACAGGCCGTGTTTGGCCATTGCGACGCGATCCTCCGACGATGCGCCCTTCCGACGCGACGCGCTCCTCCGACGATTCTCAGATGCGTCTCTGCATCGGCGCCGTCTGCACCAACACAGGCCGTGTTCGGCCATTCCGAGGCGCTCCTCCGACGACGCGCTCTTCAAACGTGACGCGCACTTCAGACGCGCTCCCAACGCGCGCCCTGCACGCGCCTCTCCGACGCGACCGTCACGCTCGACGTGCCTTTCTCCGACACACTGCCCTCGACACAGGTCATGTCCCTCTCCAAAAGCACGTCTTGTTCTCGTCGCGTCCTCTCTCCAGACCGTGCAATCAACACGGACCATTTTGTTCGACACGGACTGTGTTGCTTGACGCGGCCGAGATGACTTCCTCCTCTGAGAACTCTACATCGATAATTTTATCAGATGTACTTGCATTCCCTACGGGTTTGCCATCTCTTGGACAGATTCATCATGCGCTCTCCATTAAACTAACTCCAACCAATTATCTTCTTTGGAAGATGCAGTTTCTTCCTTTGCTTCGCAGTTTTGATCATTACAGGTTTATTGATGGCACATCTATTTGCCCGCCATCTATGATACCTGCCTCCTCAACTGCGTCGCCTGGTTCTGCTTCTACTGGAACACCCAATCCGGCGTCGATTGGGTTCGCAAAGATCAACTAATACTTAGTTGGATCATTTCTTCCCTTTCTAAGGAAGTACTTTCTCATGTGATTGGATTGAAGACATCTCACTCGGTATGTAGTTCTCTTCATCAGGCGTTTGGCGCCCCTTCTCATACAAGAATTTTGCAACTAACTATGCATATGCATTCTCTCAAGAAAGGAGATAATTCAATAGCCTCTTATTTACGGCAATTGAAATATCTTGCTGATGAATTGGCAGCGGCAGGTCACTCAGTTTCCACGCCCCAATTCAATGCTATTGTGTTTCAAAATTTGAGTTCAGATTTTGATGATATTGTTGCATCTCTATCACCTAGACTAGAACATATTTCTTATTATGAATTACACAACATTCTTGTTAGCCATGAAATATGACTTGCAGTGATGCATCCTCCAATTGACAGTGCTTTCCCACCAACCGCCAATTTTTCATCAACAACTTCTGTGGCTTCTTCTAACAGAAACCACGGACGTGGATCTAGCAAAGGACGAGGACGTTCTGCTGCCCCAAGACGTGATCCTTGCCCTATATGTGGTCTTCATGGACATAGTCCATATAAGTGCAGATTTCGTCATCAAGGATCAGTACCTACTCCAACCTCTGCAACATCAACAACACCGCATGCATACATAGCTTCCACTATAGCGCCCGCTGGTTATTCTTCGTCATTCCTTCCAACACTAGAAACTTATAGTGACTGGATTCCTGACACTGGTGCTACACACCATGTCACGCCGGACTTGCATTCTCTACATACTGCTGCACCTTACACTGGATCGGAGCAAATCCAGGTTGGAAATGGTATGCGATTAGGTATCAGTCATATAGGACATTCCTCCCTTCCCTCCTATGATTCTCCTCTTCTACTTCGTAATATTTTATGTGTTCCTTCTATCTCCAAATCCTTATTATCTGTTTCCCAATTTGCAACTCACAACAATTGCTATTTTGAATTTCATCCTAATTTTTTTGTTGTCAAGGATTGTCGCACACACAAAGTCCTGCTTCAAGGCCCCAATAAGCATGGCCTGTACCGTCTCCCTCAAGCTTCGGTATCACGCACCACCCCATCTGCCCTCCTCTCCGCCCTTCAATGGCACAACCGTCTTGGTCATCCAGCATCCCAGACTGTTCGCAAAGTCCTGCATTCTTCATCAAGTTCCAGCGCCTCAGGTTTTTCATCCATTCGTTCCTGTGATGCCTGTCATCTTGCAAAGTCTTCTCGTCAACCGCTTCCGCCAGTAGAGTCATGTAGCAGTGCTCCATTAGATCTTATTTATGCTGATGTATGGGGCCCTGCTCCAATTTTATCTTCTCAGGGACATCGTTATTTTGTTTTATTTTTAGATGACTATTCAAAATTTACTTGGTATTTTCCTCTTTATAACAAATCTGATGTCAAGACAATTTTTCTTTCTTTTCAAGCTTTGGTTGAACGTCAGTTTTCGCGTAAAATTCGTTCTTTTCATTCTGATTCTGGTGGAGAATTTCGAGCCCTTCAATCGCATTTTATCTCTTGTGGCATTCAACATCGTTTAATTTGTCCTCACACTCATGAGCAAAATGGTGCTATTGAAAGAAAAATTAGACATGCCACTGAAACTGCTTTAGCATTACTTGCTCATTCTCATGTACCTCATCGTTTTTGGCAATTTGCCTTTGAAACTGCTATTTATTTAATCAATAGATTACCTTCTGTGGTTTTAAATGACATCTCTCCTTTTGAAAAACTTTTCAATAAAACTCCGTCCTACATGTTTCTGAAAACTTTTGGATGTGCTGCTTATCCTTATCTGCGTCCTTATAATCGTCATAAGTTTTCTTTTCATTCAACAAGATGTGTCTTTCTTGGTTATCCGTCCTCCTTTCATGGTTATCGATGCTTGGATCCCATGACAGACAAAATATATTATGCACGTCACATTAAATTTGATGAAACATGTTTTCCCTTTGCTTCTCCCTCTTTACCTAATTCTGTGTCCTCTCCCATTTCCAATTTGCCTTGGCTCACTGTTTCCACCAATGTTTCTCCATCTCCTACTCAATCTGCTGATTTATTAGTTCCTCCCACAGCTTCTCTTTCTCCTAGTTCCTCCACCTCTTCTTCTTCTGACTCACCTCCTCAACGGCATATGACACTTCGGCAAGGAACTCGCCGAAATTACAGGGAACTTGCAGGTCTTCAAAATTCGCAAGTGTTGCATACCATTTCTGCCTCAGATTCTGCTCCAACGTGTCATTCCTCTGCCATCAAATTTCCTCATTGGCGCTCGGCTATGGTTGAAGAGTTAAATGCTCTCATTTCCAATGGCACATGGGTGTTAGTCCCTCGTCGTCCAGGTATGAATATTCTTGGTTGCAAGTGGATTTTTCGCACCAAGTCCCTTCCAGATGGTACTGTAGAGCGCTACAAAGCCAGATTGGTGGCCAAGGGTTTCCATCAACAACCGGGCATTGATTATTCAGAAACCTTTAGCCCAGTTGTCAAACCCACAACAATTCGGTTGGTTCTATCGCTTGCTATTTCTAATAATTGGCCTCTTCGTCAGTTGGATGTGAGCAATGCTTTCTTACATGGACATTTAAATGAGAAAGTTTACATGTCTCAACCTCCTGGGTTTTCTGATGAGAACCACCCTGATTATGTGTGTCTTCTTCGCAAATCTATTTATGGATTAAAACAGGCTCCACGTGCATGGTTTCAAAAGCTACAATCTGCTCTTATTGCCTATGGTTTTAGTGCTTCTGCAACTGATTGTTCGTTATTTATGTATCGAAAGCCAGGAATTCTTCTTATTATGTTGGTTTATGTTGATGATATTATCATCACTGGTTCTCATGCAGATCATATTACCAGTTTTATTTCCTATTTAAGTCAGCTTTTTGCAATTCGTGACCTTGGCAATCTAGATTATTTTCTTGGTGTTGAGGTACTCAGAGATACCAAAGGATTACTTCTCTCCCAACACAAGTATATTCTGGATCTTCTAAAGCGCACTGGAATGTCCAACACAAAACCAGTTTCCTCCCCTCTTGGGTCTTCTACAAAACTGGTTAGGGATTCTGGCTCCTCCTTTGCTGACCCACACTTGTATCGACAGGTGGTTGGTGCCTTACAATATTTGACAATTACCAGGCCTGATGTTTCCTATGCGGTCAGTCTTGTTTGTCAATTCATGCATAATCTATCCACAGATCATTGACAAGCTGTGAAACGAATTCTACGTTATTTACGGGGTACAAGTCATCTTGCACTTTTTCTGGCTCCTAATCACACTAACACTCTGCATGTTTTTAGTGATGCTGATTGGGTTGGGTGTCCTAATGATCGCAAGTCATTTGGAGGATTTGTTGTTTTCTTTGATACCAATCTCATCTCTTGATCAGCGCGCAAACAAAGAACAGTCTCTCGCTCATCAACGGAGTCTGAGTATAAAGCCTTAGCAGATGCTACAACTGAGCTCATCTGGCTAAGATCATTGCTCATGGAACTTGGTTTGCAGATATCCTCTCCCCCAACTCTATGATGTGATAACATTGGCGCCATATACTTATCAGCAAATCCGATATTTCATGCGCGCACAAAGCATATCGAGGTTGATTATCATTTTGTTCGTGATGATGTCTCCAATCGTCGTCTTGTTGTTCGCTTTATCTCCTCCAAAGACAATCTTGCATATATTCTAATCAAGCCTATTTCTGGTGCTCGCTTTCAGTTCTTACGGGACAAACTCAGGTTTCGATCCAGAGAAAGCTGAATTTGCGGGGGCGTGTTAGAGAATCTTATCATTTGTAAAGATTTGATGTCATCCAGATCTGTTGTTATCCATATCTAATGTTATCTAAATTTGTGTTTATCTAGATTAATTTAGATTACATAATCTTCTCTAGTTAGATTAGATAGATATTGATGGTTATTCTTCTGATACTTTCATGTACTATATATAGATCTACAGACAGCAGTATTCAATATAGAAAAATATTTTCTCCATTCTAGTCTTCTAACAGTGTGCAACCTCACATTTATTTTTCGATTGAAGCAAACAATCACGAACTGCAAGATCGTTCATTAGTATTATTGCAGGCTACACAAACACTTTGTTTGTTAGCAGATAATGATTGGCATACAAATTAATTTGTTATACATATATTACAAATCACTTCATCATAATTTTGTTTACCATTAGCTAAGTGAAAAATATGGATCGAGTTAGAAATAGTTAGACAATACTCCATATTACTTGCAAAAAGATTCCGTGGACTATCACTCACAAAAAGATATCATGAAGAAAAGATACATAAACAGAGATAAATTGACAAAACTGAGAGTTAATACATTTTACAAGAAATGCATCCACGATACAATTAAGGGGAAAATCAAATGAAGCAACAAGCAGGTATAAAATGATTCCAAATGTAACAAAAAATTTCAAAGTGTTCGGCAACCTTATGGCTCTTTAAGTTGTGTAATTACGGAACTCATGTTTATCAAAAGCCTCCATAGTTCATTTTATGGACTTTCATGATACAAAATAAGCTTCCGAAGTCTCGTTCTTTTGGTAAGGTGTCAACTCTTTGCAGTTCCAAGGAGGAAGAAGAGCCTTTTCATATGCAACCAAAGTTGAACAATTTAAACTGATGCAGCTGTTCTGTTGAGAGTTTTTCAAGCATTTGTTTGAAGCCAACAGCTTCCATTATGTTGCAGGCCCCATAATGATTTTTTTTACCTACAAGAAAAGTGCAGTATAAAAAAAGAAGTATAATATATATAAAAATTGCTTATCCTAGGAACTGCAAACCAACATTAATTCATTTGCGTCCTGCATACACAACTCTCGAAAAGGAAAGATAAAACAGCTCAATAACTTATCAAGTAGAAGATGGAACGATTGAGACAGCATGCCAAATAAGCATAGGTTCTATAGAGATCCTAAGGCGCCGTTTGGTTGTGGAATAAAGGGGAGAATATCTCAATAACTTATCAAGTAGAAGATGGAACGATTGAGACAGCATGCCAAATAAGCATAGGTTCTATAGAGATCCTAAGGCGCCGTTTGGTTGTGGAATAAAGGGGAGAATATCTCAATAACTTATCAAGTAGAAGATGGAACGATTGAGACAGCATGCCAAATAAGCATAGGTTCTATAGAAATCCTAAGGCGTTGTTTGGTTGTGGAATAAAGTGGAGAATATCTCAATAACTTATCAAGTAGAAGATGGAACGATTGAGACAGCATGCCAAATAAGCATAGGTTCTATAGAAATCCTAAGCCGCCGTTTGGTTGTGGAATAAAGGGGAGAATATCTCCTTACTCCTGAAATACAACCAAACAGCAGTTGGAATAAGAATATATCAATTTTTTTAAAATCATCTCAAAAACCGTAAAACCACCTACTTGTTCATGCATATTCCACATTTCTTATTCTTCCAAAGACCAAAAATATCTCATAATCCATTTTTTTTTTCTTTTGCTTTTTCTTTTTTAATATATTTCATTTTTTTTTATTTTTATACACATGTGATTATATTTTTATATTATCTATTATAATGACTAATTAAACATTATATGATCATACATTTAATTAATTTATACTATATGATATATAAATAATTATATTATATACAATTTAATTAATTAACTGATTAAATAATGATTAATTACTATATTATCATAATTAGTAAATAATTAAATTTATTAATATAAATAAAATAAATAAATTCTCATTTATTAATAAAGATATATTATTAATACATTTGAGATTATTTTATTAGTATAATATATTTTAAATAAATTCAAATATAAGAATATATTTCTTATTCGTAATCGATCCAAACACTAGATGGAATAAGAATAGTAGGAATATAAACAAGAATACTAATTCTTTGTATATATTCCACCTACATTTATTCTCCAATCAAACGGGCCCTTTCCTGTAGGCCTGATACCATGTATGAAGGAATAGTAGCTCATTCTATTTTATTGGTTATATTAGTGTTATAGAAGAGTCCACACAATGCACAATATGTTTCCAATGGACGGTGGGTAGGGATGGCACCCGCCCCTGTTCGGGGCGGGGGATATGTCCCCTGCCCCGACCCCGTCTCTGCCCCGAATCCCCGTGGCGGGGGAATTAAATTCTCCGCCCCCGTCCCCGCGGATCCCCGAACCTCCGCGGGGACCGTCATTCCCCGAAATTTAATAAAAAAATATTTTTTAATAAAGAAAATATGCAATAAAATCATAAAAAAATTAATATTCATAAAAATATTATATTATACATATATGTATTTAAATATTATAATTTGTATTAATGAATAAATACTACTTAAATAGTGTTATATTAATATAATTAATTTTTAAATATTTTAATAAGTATATATATATGCGGGGGTCGGAGATCCGCAGGGCGGTGGCAATGTTCCCCGCCTCGATCCCCGAATTGGAGTGCAGGGGGACTATGCCCCCCATCCCTGCTTCCATGGGGAAAAAATTCCCCAAAGTCGGGGCCCCGATCGGGGAATCCCCGCGAGGATCCCCGAACTTCGGGGAGTTTTGTCATCCCTAACGGTGGGAGATAAACCCAAACATATCAACTGGCAATCGGTGTCTAGAACCTAAAACAACAATGCATGGAAAATGGAAAAGGGGACTTACTGCAAGCCCCAAGTTTAGAAGAAAGTTCCTCCAGTTAACTGTCCAGGACTAGCAGGCATGGCATGTGAAGCACCCGCTCAAGGAACTGATCTGACCAGTCTTAGGAAAGTAGGATATCCTCTTTGGTGTCTTCGCCACCTGATTGGCTTGCCTTGCATTGGCAGCACTTCGCATATCTTGTGCTTTTTTCTGAGCTGACCTAAGTTTGTTTAATATTTTATCCATTGAAGAAGATCTTTTCTTCTCTAGCTTCATCTGGAATGGACATTAAAGCAGACATCATATGAATAAAGTAGAATATTTGGTCTCTTCAGTCCAAGTGCACAATAGCCTGAATGTATCAATTTATAAATCATGCAAGGTTAGTGAATCACCTCTAGTTTTCTGATCTCTGCCTCTGCTTTTGCTTTCTGCAAGTTCTCCCAAGCTGTAATCTTGGCTTCTTCCCTCTTGTACCTTGAGACATATAACATGATGTGGGAACATGGAACATAAAACTGAAAGATGGAATTTAAATAGCTTAACCTCAGTTTTATATGTTTTTTAGAGGAGTTTTATATGTTATTTGTTGCAAAGCAAACAAATCTCTGCAGAAGATCCTGCAAAATTGAATAGAATCAAATATATTCCTCTTGTTTGATGAGAGATTAGCCCTTAAACTGTTCAACCTTCAGCAACATAATTGCCAACTCAAAATGAGGAAAAGTTGTGAATGATCAGTTCTAGACATACCCATCCTGTTAAATATAGTGTAATCAGGTTCTGGAGATAACTTTTCTGAAGAGACAATCACAACAGGTTTCAGGATACCATTGAACTTCACAACTTATTCAGCAGTCTCCCTTGTTCTCCCTTTTATAGATGTTGGGGCAGGGTAAGTTTCATACTCCCACATCTCCTTTTTGCATACATCGTCCCCACACTAACCAAATGCATTCCACTTCCCAACCTTAGAATTGCATGGATGTAATGTACAATAAAAGATAGATGTTAATAAGTTCTAATCTCGGGTTGTCATAGGCCATATTGTAAAACCCAAACTCATCTTAGGAAGCAGGAAACATATTTGAGTTTTTGGTAAGACCAAAGCTCATTATTACCTTTCAGCTGTTAGAAACCGGTCTATCATAATATAGCAGTGATCTACCATAAGTTACATGTTGAAAGAAGGATGATCTTACTTGGATATGACTCTAGCAGTCTCAGCAACTCCCCATGAAGAAGTTTCTGCCTCCGCTGTCCTTTTCTTCCAGTCAAGGATGTTCACTGAACGCCCACTGGAGCCTCTTGCAATATGCTTCTTAGACCACCTTGTCATGGTAACCTGATCATCCATCTGCACATCCCTAATCTCAAGTTTTGAAAAGTGATTCTCTAGCTGTCCCATGCAATTGGCTAATTGTGAACGGGAGACAGAGGGATCCTGATTGGGTGAAGTGGGGGTACTTCCTTCAGGACTCATTTGTGTCGCTGCATCCTTCTTTGTATCGGATGGAGACATCACATTAGCAGCTTCTCTGGTGCCCTCTGATTTGTCATCTAATTGTATGAAGATAATATGTTGAATTGATGTATGCTCAAGAAAATATATTTGAAAAATAAAATGAACTTCTGATGGGCATATATACATGCTGTGAAAATAATCATATGAGCCAACTCTGACAAGTTTCGTTTTCAAAAGATATGCTCTGTCAGAAAGTAAGCCAATGAATATGCATACTGATGCAACATGCTGAAGTTAAAAGAAAAGTAGTCATACAAGAAGATATCTTCAAGCATCTAAAATAATGAGCAACAAAGTAACTGAAGTCTTCTAAATTTGACTGGCATGAATGATGTTTTCACGGAATCATTTTCCATTTTTTGTCCTGTATCGTTGTGTTATGTTGAGCGAAACAGATATTTAACTAATAGCATAATCACAAAGACAACTAATGAAGGACATAACCTGGAACAGAAAAAGAATGCTTAGTCAAGGTTGATTTCATATCACTTGCAATATGAAAACGGCCACAGTGTTTCATAGGACTTAGATTGACATGTAAGAAATTGACGCTATTATACTGATCTCGATACTGAAACTGTCTTATGATACATGGCAGCTGATGGTAGTTGGATGCATCCATTGTCTCTACACAATAGAAGTATTGCAACCCCAAAGGAGTTCGTAGTCATCAGTACCCATATGGAGGGTAGACTAAGTTAAGAAACGTATGACAAAGGTAATACAACAATTATATATGATAGAAAAAGGGGACTAAAAGGGTGCCACTAACAGGCACACGCCAAATAATGCAGTAGGTTGAAAAAAGAAGATGCAACCACTTAAAAAAGTGCTCCAGCGAGAGGCAACTAAAAATAACATGTGCATGAGTAAGATTACAAAATCAGGGGTTCACTCATTGTTTTTATCGGATGACAACTTCAGCAGAGAAGTGTCCGCCAATAAATTTACCCTAGAAAAGTAAAATTTGATCAAAGAGCAGCAAACACATTGTAAATGAAACTATGAGGAGAGTTAAAGATCAGTGAACAGGTTTCTATCTATATATGTTTGTTTTAGGCCTACAAGTCTCCCTTGCTAGTCTAAAAAATCAGTGAACAAGGAGAAATTAAGAGAGCAAAAGTACCCTGTGTGCTGGGCAAAGATGAAGAGGACTCGATTAACGCATCGGACCATCCATGGACACTGGAAGATCTTGCCATATATGGTTCTCCATTGCCTGAATATGATCTCATTACGCCACCATCAGTAGCTCCTCCATCTCTTTTTCCAGTGTCACCACTCTTTCCACCCTTACGATTGACACCATATCCATGTTCAGCCATCAATACTCCTGCCAGGAAAGGTGAATTTGCTGTGAAACTACCTACGAGCCCACTATCAAAGCATGGTATAATTGGAGAGGCTGCTGAATAGGCCTTGGTGATTCCAGCAGGTGTTCCAAGAGGTCCGCTCTTCGATTTTGGCCGCCTAAGATGAGCTGGGGGAACAGATGACCTCCTGATCCCATCGCCAGATACAGGACTCATGATCCATTTCTCTGCATCTTCCCATTTAGATGGCAGTGCCCTCCCATTGTTGAACGGCAAGAACGCACCGCCGCCTCCATAGTTCCTGTTGCTATGTGTCGGCAAAGGCACTCGTTCAGAGCTCCATCCTTTCTGATATGCAGCTGCCCCAGGTCCGTGTCTATAGTTTGGGGTTCCGGGACTTGGGAATGTGCCAGATCTGCTCTGTGACGAGGCGGCTGAGCTCTTAGGCATCCCTGCCGCACCTCCGATAAAGAAACGTGGTGACAAGTTGAAATCAACGGAGGGTGGCCGTCGCCTCTGAGACTTGTCACAGGCAGACCGGGGTGCTATGGATCTGTGTTTTTGGCTTCTGCGTTCTTTTACAAATATGAACAAAAAGTTAGCAACTTTACGAGCAACTCAGTGGCACAAAATCAAAATGCAGCAAGGAACGTATATGAGGGCTGTGACCAATACCTTTGAAGACTTTGGGGGAAAAATTATTATTTTGGTCCAACGACTCTTCTTCTTCTTCTTCCTCTTCCACCACCTGCTGGTCTTCTTGTTCTCTCTGTACCAAGTCCTCCTCAGTTCCTGCCAAGGCCTGAAAAGCTTAAAAAGGTTTGCTCTTTAAACTTTTCTAAAAGCTTATTCAGTACCCATTAGCCATTAGCAGTGGGGTTGCTTGGTAACAGCAGATGACAGTGTAGAGGAAACCACTGTCCGCACCTTTGGAGGGATTAGTAGGTCGATGGCAGAAACATTGGTCGTGGAGAGGGAAAGCAGAGGAGGGTGGCCCTTGCGCTGGTGAATCCGAGCCTGGGCCAGGGGCACTACCACCGGAGAGCTCGCGTCCCTCCAAAGGCTGCAATCACAAGAAGTTGGAAGCGTCTCAGGCTCACAAGGAAAAAAGTCACGGCCAGCTGCAGGCGACAACACAGGAAAAAAAGCCACAACTCGCAAGATTTGAGAACAATGACAGAGGTGAAGCTCACATTTCCTCCACCAAAGACTTCCCCTTTAGCTTATGCTTGCCACCACTCTGTCTAATCTTCTCTCTTTCCTCCTTTTCCCCGTTTCTTTCTTTAACTATATTTCTTTGTTTTGCTCTTTCTCTCTCGTCGGTTTCTGCTATTCATGCAGTGCTCGCAATTTGTTACCTTCTCCCAAATAAGAATACAAATAAAAGACAACACGTTCATGACGATGAGAAAACTCTCACATTTCAGCAAGAACGCATTTTTTTCACTCTCGTTCTTCGAAGTGTTATCATCTTTGTTTTTTCTTTTATCAAATGAAAGGAGGTTCCTTTCCTCAATATGTTCCCTGGCCCTGTTCTTTTTTGCTTTATTTTCTTTACTGGAGTTGCTTTTATTACCTTACCGCGACCAATTGCTGCTGCTTTTTAATATAAACTAACACCGAAAGAAGTGATCTTGTCAGATCCATTGACTTCCTTGCCTTCCTTCATAAGAGAGGCAAAAGAAATAATGAGAAAAAGAAGTTCTTTTTTAAACATTTTAACGAACGAATCGGCTACAGGTCAAATATTTAAAGAGTTTGGCACATTCAGCTGTTTCCAGGATAAGGATAAAAAAATAACGATACAAAAACTAGGAAGAGAGACGTAACCAAGAAGAAGGCATCACGATCGGATCCGAAGGAGCAGCGTTCGCCGGTGAGGTTGGCGGAGGAGTAGGAGGAGAAAAGGCTGCTGCCGCGGTGGTCGGAATGGTGATCCGAGGAGCAGGAGTAGTAGAACAGTCGGTCGGGGCTAAGATCCGCATCTTCATCCACACCGTAGGCGGAGGTCCTGCGGCGACACCTCCGGCCGCCGGATCTCGGATGGTGCCGCTTCTTGTCCCTCTGCTGGTGCTGCGGCGGCGGCGGCTCCGACAGTAGCTTCACTTCGCCTCCTCTGGATTCTGGCATTGGTCTACCACCTTCACGTTCCGGAGAGCCTCTCGAATTCCACACGAAGAATGGCGGCGAGATCCAGGGAAGAGAGCGCACTGGAGCTCGAGATGAACACTAATGGCGCGAGTTGGCGTCTTAACGGAGAATTTTATTTTATTTAACGTAGATAATTCGAATTTATTGAATAATATCCAATTAGTTACATATTAATCAATTTAAGAAAAATCGATGAATCTGAATAAAATATAAAAATAAGTCAGTGCCCAAAAATAACAGTAATTAATTATTAAAACATAAATAACAAATATTGATCCGTATATTTTGGTTTACACGTTGAAGGAATGTGTGAGTTGTCTTCCGACAAAACTACGAGACTACGGTAAGCTTTTTCGAGTGATCTGCAGTGCAGTAGAACGGTTATGTGTTTGATATAACGAAAATGAATAAGATCTTATCAAACGACCGACATTGCGAGTGGATTATGTGATAGAGAAAAACTGACACTGGAGATTAAAACTATGTTTTTTTAATTATCATGCTATTTGGGAGCGTAAAAAAAAATTGCGCATTAAAATTTAAAATTTGAATTTTACTTAAACAAAAATTGACATATCATCTCTGACATTTTATCTACTTTACGTAAGAATTAGAGTTGGGAATATAAATGTGCATGTGGTGAAGTGAAGTAGCATATTTCTTTTGGGCTATTTGTTCTATCGTTTCAATAATTACTGGAGTTAATTGGCCAACGAGTTGTTTTAAACAGAATTGATCAACTTTTTCCTCTTAAGCCTTCGCTTGTCTGGATTTTTTTCTTTAATATTAAGAGTTGATAATAATTAGATATATGACTCGAGATGAATATTAAATTCGTCAAATCTTTCAACTATGAATCGAAATTTCAACTTACGATATAAGACACAATTGCAAGGCAACTAGTGGTATGATCTTTTTAGACTTATTTTTATTTACCTTGAACTATAGCAAAAATTTAGATTTAATTTTAATATAAAAAATCAAGCAGATCTAAATTTATTTTTTTTCAATTAGATAATTTAGTACACTCCCCTTGATATTAAATTTACTAAAATTATTTTTGATTTATTATATTATCATTTTACCCTTCTAATTAAAAAATATATCTTATCTCTCGCCTTCTCTCTCGATGGGGCCCCCAAGAAGCATACTCCGATATCGTTAATGGGCCCCTAGTGCTTCTAATGTGTTTCCTGCTACAAGAGAGGGAGGAAATATTAGAAGATAATATCCCCGATTGACCTATCAACACAGGTCAGAAAATCGCTCTACTTTCGGGTTAGGGACGCTCGTAAGTAGAGCTTTTCAGTTTGCTTTCCTTCCGGCTAGTGAGCTCGTTCCAGGAGATATATTTGGAGATGGATCATATTGGTTTCCCAGGGAGGAAAGTGCTGGCGGAGAGGAAGGATGTTCCATTCNATCAACTCAAGGGCTTCTGTTGGCTCATGATGTCGGGGGAAGCTACCACTGAAGTGATGCTTTAGGAAGGGGAAGTCTTATTCCATAGTACTTCGTACGGCGCCATCGAGAGAGTGTCAAACAGTCAAACTTCGAAGTCCATCCAGCACTTTTGTGAAGATATTATCCTCGTCGGTTAGCCTAGTCACCGTTGTTAAGAACAACCAAGATCCCTCTCTCACGTTTCTCCTCTCTCTCTCTTCTCTCCCGCTCTCACCTTTCGGCGCTCGCCTTTGCATGCAAGTCGGCGAGCGCCCGCCTGCGACTCGCCATGAGAGTGTGAGAGCGGATAGAAGAGAGAGAAATTTGAGCGAGGGAGAGAGAGGAAGGAGAAAACACGACGAGAGAAAAAAATAAAAAAAATATAAGAAGGATAAAATAATAATTTTATATATTAAAAATATAAGAAAATAGAAAATTAAAATTTTGGATCGAACTGATCGACCGAATAAAGTTCAAATATGGTTCTTACCAGTTTTATACATTAAAGTTATATCTGAAATTTTGGGATAGTTAGAGTGAGGTAGAAATAATCTTTTTTTTATTTAAATATCTAATAGATCTTATGCCACCCCCCAAAATATGTGCTACATTGTACTGAGGTCAAAGATTATCACATTTTTCTTGTGGCTGTTCCATATTAATTTACACCCATGTGCATGCTGAAACCAGTAGACCATTAACCATTTTGCTCTCTTTTCATACCTACCTGATGGCATATTATCACCACTTGTGGGATCCCTTTTTGGTTCACTGATCTTCTTTCCACCTTTATTCGCTTGCAGAGCTAATGCACAACAACCCAAGCTCTTTGCTGGAATGATTCTGATACTCATCTCGCGCTGCCGAAAATGAATAATTGCACTGAGGTGATAATTGAAAAAAACTGTAGAATTTCGAACTGAAATAATACCGAAATATTGAATCATGATGATAAGCTTGGATGATTGTTGACTAAGAATTCAAACAGTTAGTTCATCCGGGGACGGACACAGAATGAAAAATTAGGGGAATAAAATAAAAAAATTAGGAGGAACTAATAATTGAATCATAAATCTCAACATAGTAACCAAAACTCCCTAACCACTATACAAAGTAGATAATCTTTCTCTATTTTAGTATTTATTTTATATATTGATTATATCTACTAGTATATATAAATATATATATATATATATTGAAAAATTGGGGGGAGGAGGCGAGGCCCTCTCTATACTATATGCGGGTCTGCCCCTAAGTTCGCCTATTTGTTTTTATGACCAAGATTAAGATGAATAATTGCATCAGCTGTTCTCGAGTATGCTGATGATGAGTAAGTACTGTCTATGCCTTGAATTTCTTTTTCTTGAAGCCTGATATGTTTGGGATTGTTAATTACAAGAGACGCTTCGGCACGTGATGTACTAGATTTAAGCTAACAGTAGTGCTTCTAAAAGGTTGGAATTAGTATCCAATGCGAAAGCAAATTAATAACTCAAACAAATATCAAGTGTGTTTGAATCAGTCATTCTTTGGTGGGCTCATTCTATTGATCATGTTCAAATTCTACTAGAGACATGTGAACCTCTTTAATTTATTTTATAAGTCTCAGACCTCCTGCATATATATATATATATATATATATATATATATATGTCAGTGTAGAACGTGCTTGTAAATTCCGGATGCTTTGTTGATGTGTTTGGCTGATAAAACTGAATATATGACAAATATTTCATAAAATGTGATTCTACGAAATCATATTTGGTTCAAGGTTAGAATATATTCATAATAAATTTGATTTTATAATTTATATGAAAAAGAGAATAAGATAAGAGAAGAGATGAGAATTACGTGAGAGAAAGTGAAAAAAGAATGAGAGATTAGAGTAAAAAAAAGAAATGAGTATATTATGAAAAGGAAAGTGAAGATATACATTAGATAAAAAGGGTATTTGAGGAGGGAGTAAGAGATGAAAATAAAGGAGAGAGAAAATATAAGGAAAGAGAAAATGAGGATATTAGAAAAAGAAGAAAATATAAATTATATGAGAGATAAATGATATTACATGAGAGGAAATGAGAAAATTAGATATTAGAAAAAAATATAATATAAAGGAAAGAGAAGGAGAAGATTATATGAGAGAAAAGTGATATATTAGAAGAGAGAGAAAGTAAGATATTAGAAGATGAGAAATAAAAAATAAAAAGGAGAGAAAAATTATGATATTAAAGGAAAGCCAAGTAAGATTATAAAATAGATAAAGTAAATATACTAGAAAATAACAAAATGGAGGAGAGAAAAAGTTATAAATTATATTATAGAAGAGATAAAAATAGATATTATAGGAGAAAAAAATGATAAATTAGAGGAAGGAGAAAGTTATAAGATTATATTATAGGAGAAAAAAAAAGTGAAATACTATAGGAGAGAGAGAGAGAGTAAGATATTATATGAGAGAAAAAAATGAGAAAATGGAAGAAAGAGAAAGTGAGATATTAGAGGAGAGAGAAAGTGTAATATTATATATGATAAAAATTAGAAAATTGAAGGAGAGAGAAAGTTATGATATTAGATTACAGGTGATAAAAAGTGAAATATTATAGAAGAGATAAAGTAAAATAGTAAATAAGAGAGACAATGAGAATAAATGGAGGAGAGACAAAAGTGAAATATTATAGGAGAGAGAATGTGAGATATTATAGAAGAGAAAAAATGAACAAATTGAAAAAAGAGAAAGTTATGATATTAGACTATAGGAGAGACAAAGTGAGATTCCAGAAGAGGAAAAAATAAAAAAAAGAGAAAATTATGATATTAGATTATAGAAGAGAGAGTGAAATATTGTATGAGAGAGAAAGTAGGATATTGCATGAGAAAGAAAATGAAAAAAATGGAGGAGAGAAAAAGTTAAAGATTAGATTATAGGAGAGATAAAAAGAGTTATTAGATGGAAGAAAAAATGAGTAGTATATGAGAAAAGAACGATGTGGTCGAATGAAACGAAAACTGAAAGAGGGATATATTTATAATATTAGATAAAAATAGAAGGGATATATTATATATGAGAAAATATTGATATTAAAATAATGAGAAGTTCGTATAAATTATTTTTTTTAAAGGCAATATAATTTTATTTAGAAAATAAGACTTTAATTTGTGATGCATGATAATTAAAAATATTATCACTCTTTTTTAAAGGAATAAAATTTCTTTTATTTAATGGTATCTCACTTCAAAAGAAATGTATATTTTTTAAATAAATTACTAAGTCAACCAAATCAAACCTAGAAATATAATATATCTATATAATATATATATATATATATATATATATATATATATTAAGGAAAACTAAAAAATGTGCCAATCAAACACATTCTTAACTCATTCGAGATCTAAATATTTTTCATGGCATGGCAAACGAAAAGAAATAATATTCATTACAGAAAAAAAAGAAATATAGAAAAGAGAAAACAGATATTTTTTACGAACAATTTTATAACGAGAAAAAAGGCACACATGATAAATTTTGGGTGATAGTTTCAACAGGTTCAAAACCTCATTTCATCTTCTTCCATGTATTTATGATACAATTGAAATCAACGCACATCAAAAGTACAAAAAAGAACACGTGCAATGCAATATGCATACAGAACAGAAGAAAATTAACTGAGCTTGCTGACATGAAAATAATAAAAGCTAACGAGCCATCCATGGTCCCCAAAACAAACACTTTTAGGTGTAACTATAAATTTGTACCTTGACAATGATAGTTAGAGAAGAAAAAAAACAAAACAACAAAACCCTAGAAGTAAATATTAATGATAAAATAATTCGGACAAAAATTTGACTCAAATCCACCATCATAAGAAATTGAACCAACAATTGAAACATAAAAGGACCCAAAGTGTATGTAACGGAAACCATAATACTTCATAAATTTGTTAAAAGTAATACATTGAAGGGGAAGAAGAAACATGTTCGAATTACCAATGGAGACTTTCTAAATGTGCCCAATCCTTTATATCACCGCCATGCCCGTATTTGTTCGTCCCTTATAGGCAATGTTTCACGTCTTCCGGGCGTTGCAGGCGCGTCTGTTCGCCGGAGTCGCCGACGTTCGGTGACCATAGCAGGTCACTACAACAATCTCTCACCTGACCAATGTGGTCACTATATTAGCACTCCCACTATCCGTAAATACCCTAATTGGAGATCATGTCTCGAACTTCTATTATTTGTGAATACTTCATACTGACTCAAAATATTTCTGAGTCCTTTCAAGCTCACGTGCTCGATAAATGGTTAGCACTCCTACTATCTGTGAGTGGCCTAACTGCGAAGCTTCACTATCCGTGAATACTTCATACTGACTCAAATATTTCTGAGTCTCATCAAGCTCACATGCTTGATAAATGTACCGACTGCAATTTCTTTTGTGAGAGAATCAACTAACATGTCGCTCGTAGGCATACATGTCATTATTATTTTCTTCTTGTCCACTATATCCCGAATATAGTGATACTCAATCTCAATTTATTTTCCTTTTGAATTGTTGGGTCCACTTTATATCAAGTTTATCGCGGCTTGATTATCACAGTACATCGGTAAAGGTCCACTAACCAAATCGAGCCCTAGTTCCAAAAAGAAGTATCAGAGGCAAACTCTGTGGGTGACTGATGTACTACAAGCAACATACTCAGTCTCTTATGTGTGTTTAGCCACACATCCTTATTTTTTACTGCCTCAAGATCCACCCATAACACTACAAGAAAAATGTAAATTTCTTATAAAATATTCTGACGAAAAAAAATTCCTCAGAAATACCTACAAATATTTCTGAGGGAAAAAAATTCCCTCAGAATTTCTGACGGGTCGAAAGACCCGTCAGAAATAAATTTCTGACGGAGTATTTTTCCATCAGAATTTCTGACAGACAATCATGTATGTCAGAATTTCTGATAGATTTAAACCCGACAGAAATTTTGATGGATATTAATATCCGTCAGAATTTCTGACGGATATTTAAATCCCTCAATAATTCATCACTAATATATATATACACTTGGTCCCACTTTCTCTTTTCATTTTTTCCCACCTTCCTTTTTCATTTTTCCCTCCTCCTTCCCTCATTTTTTCATTTTTTTCCCACCTTCCTTTTTCGTTTTTCCCTCCTCCTTTTCCCCCATTCTTTTCTTCACATCCGGCCACCCCCCCTCCATCCTCCTTCTCCCTCATTCTTTTCTTCTTCCTCCTTCTTCCCTCATTCTTCTTCTTTTCATCTGCTCCGCGACGACGGC